>JAXCHO010000787.1:0-53619 GCA_036630365.1 Acanthiza pusilla
TGGTTAGAACAGGAAGTGGCCGCGGAGGATGATGGGGAAATGTAGTCCCGAGGTGAGAGGGGAGAACAGGTCTACTCAGGGACTCCGACCGCGGCCTAGAGGAGAAATTTGGGGTGGAAACAAGAAGAAATTTGGGGTCAAAAAGGGAAATTTGGGGGGGAAAATGGAAAATTTGGGTGGAAAAAAGAGGAATTGGGCTGAAAAAGAGGAATTTGGGCTGAAAAAGAGGAAATTTGGTGAAAAAAGAGGAATTTTGGGGTGAAAAAAGGGAAATTTGGGGTGAAAAAAAGAGGAATTTGGGGCAAAGAAAGGAGAAATTCCCCAAATGTTGACCCTGAATTCCCAATTTTTGGATCCTTTGAAGTTTTTGGTGCCTCTGCCCATTCCCAGTTTGGGAATTTCCCTTCCCAGTTTGGCTCTCCCAATCCCAATTTAACATTTCCCACCCCAATTTTGCCTTTTCCCACCCAAATTTAACATTTCCCGCCAAATTTTGCCTTTTCCAACCCAAATTTTGCCTTTTCCAACCAAATTTTTGCCTTCTCCCGCCCCAATTTGGCTTTTCCACCCCAGTTTTGGCATTCCCCACCCTAATATTGGCTTTTCCCGCCAAATTTTTTCTTTCCCCACCCCAATTTTGGCATTTCCCACCCCAGTTTTGCTTTTTCCCACCCAAATTTTGCCTTTTCCCACCCAAATTTAACATTTCCCACCCAAATTTAGCATTTCCGCCCCAAATTTGGCATCTTCCACCCAAATTTTGCTTTTCCCGCCAAATTTTGTCTTTCCCCCCCCCCAATTTTGGCTTTTCCTGCCCCAATTTTGCCTTTTCCCACCCAAATTTTGCCTTTTCCCACCCAAATTTAACATTTCCCGCCCCAGTTTTGCTTTTCCCACCAAATTTTGCCTTTTCGTTCCCAAATTTTGGCTTTTCCCACCCAAATTTAGCATTTCCCCACCCAAATTTAACATTTCCCACCCAAATTTAACATTTCCCACCCAAATTTAACATTTCCCGCCCAAATTTTGCCTTTTCCCAGCCAAATTTCGGCATTTCCCGCCCCAATTTCGCCCCTCCCCCTCTCTTCAGGGGTGGGGGAGGGGCCGCACCTGCCGGGGGTGGGGGAGGGGCGACAGCTGCGCCCCCCCAAATTTGGGCCGCCCCTCCCCCACCCCCCCCGAGGGCTATTTTGGGATCTTCGCTCCCTCCCGAGCCCTTTTAGGGTAAAACCCAAAAAAACCTCTTCCCCCCGCCCCTCCCCCACCCCAAAATCAGCCCCGAGTGACCCCGGGGTTCCCACGGCCCCTCCCCCACCCTGAAATTACCGCAAATTTATCCCAAAAATTAGCCCAAATTCCCCCCAAATTAGCAGAAATCCCCCCCCCAAATCTTCCCAAAATTATTGCAAAATCCTCCGCAAAATACCCCAAAATTCTCCCGAAATTCTCCAAAATTCTCCCAAAATTACCCCAAAATTCTCCCAAAAATTATCCCAAAACCTCCCAAAATTATCCCAAAACCTCCCAAAATTACCCCAAAATGCCCCAAAAATTCACCCAATAGCCTCCCAAAATTATCCCAAAACCTCCCAAAATTACCCCAAAATGCCCCAAAATTCACCCAATATCCTCCCAAAATTATCCCAAAATCCTCCCAAAATTCCCCCCCCAAAATTACAATAAAATCCTCCTGAAATCCTCCCCAAAATTCCCTGAAAATTCTCCTAAAATCCTCCCAAAATCCCCCCAAATTTTCCCGAAATCCTCCTAAAAATTCTCTACAAAATCCTCCCCCAAATTACCCCAAATCTCCGAAAAATCCTCCCAAAATTATTCCAAAATCCTCCGAAATCCTCCCCAAAATTATCCCAAAAATTCTCCCACAAAAATCCTCTCAAAATCACCCCCAAATTCTCCCAAAATCCCCCCGAAATTCCCCGAATTTCTCCACAAAATTATCCCAAAATTCTCCCAAAATCTTCCCAAAATATCGCAAAATCCTCTGCAAAACTCCCCCCAAAATTTCCCCCAAAATTCCCCCAAATCATCCCAAATTCCCTCCCAAAATTCCCCCAAATCCCCGAAATTTTCCCCAAAATTCTCCCCAAAATTCTCCAAAATCCCCGAAAAATCTCCCCAAAATCCTTCCTAAAATCCTTCCCAATTTTCCCCCCAAATCTCCCCAAATTTTCCCCAAAATCCCTAAAAATCTCCCCAAAATTACTCCCAAATTACCCCAAAATCCCCAAAAATCTTCCCTCCCCTCCCCCACCCCAAATTTCCCAAAACTTCCCCAAAATTCCCCAAAATCCTCCAAAATTCCCCCCCAAAAATGTCCCCAAAGTGACCCCAAAATCTCCGGGCCCCTCCCCCCACCCCAAATCCCCCCCCCCCGGGACTCGGCCCCTCCCCCACCCTGCCCCTCCCCCCGCTCAGGTGTCAGCCGCGAACCCAAAACCTGCCCCTCCCCCACCCAAAATCTCCCCAAAAAATCCCTCCCCAAAACCGCCCCCTCCCCCACCCAAATCCCCCCAAAATTCCCTAACTCCGCCCCTCCCCACCCCAAAATCTCCCCAAAAATCCCTCCCAAAACCGCCCCTCCCCCCCCCCAAATCCCCCCAAAATCCCTCCCAAAATCTGCCCCTCCCACCCAAACTCCGCCCCTCCCCCACCCCAAATCCCCCACCCCAAAATTCCATAAACTCCGCCCCCCAAAAAGCTCCGCCCCTCCCCCACCCCAAACCCCGCCCCACCCAAATTCTCGCCAAAACTCCCGCCCCTCCCCCACCCCAAAATCCCCCCAAAATTCCCCCAAGCTCCGCCCCCAAAAGCTCTGCCCCTCCCCCACCCCAAAATCTCCCCAAAATCCCCCAAACTCCGCCCCTCCCCCACCCCAAACTCCGCCCCTCCCCCACCCCAAACTCCGCCCCTCCCCCCACCCCAAACTCCGCCCCTCCCCCACCCCTTTCGGGCGTTCAGGCCACGCCCCCCGCCCCTCCCCCTCTCCTTGGGGTGGGGGAGGGGCGACCCCAGGGCTGAGGACATGACCTTTGACCTCCTGGTGGGGGAGGGGCTGAATTTGGGGGAGATTTGGGGTAATTTGGGGGAGATTTTGGGGTCAGATTTTGGGGGGATTTGGGGGAAATTTTGGGGAAATTTTGGGAATTTTGGGCGAATTTTTTGGAGAATTTTGGGGTAATTTGGGAGAACTTTGGGGCAAATTTTGAGGGAGATTTGGGGGAAATTTTGGGTAATTTTGGGGGAGATTTTGGGGAGATTTGGAGGACATTTTGAGGGCATTTTAGAGGGGATTTTGGGAAAATTTGGGGTCATTTTGGGGTCAAGATTTGGGGCCATTCTGGGGAAATTTGGGGTCAGATTTTGGGGTCATTTCAGGACATTTGGGGCCATTTTGTGGTCAGATTTTGAGAAGATTTGGGACATTTTGGTTGTCAGATTTTGGGGCCATTCTGGGGAAATTTGGGCTCAGATTTTGGGGAAATTTGGGGCCATTTCAGGACATTTTGGGCTCAGATTTTGGGGCCATTTTGGGGTCAAGATTTGGGGCCATTTTTGGGCCATTTTGGGGTCAGATTTTGGGGTCATTTTGGGGTCAGAATTTGAGAGATTGGGCCATTTTGGCCAGATTTGGGGAAATTTGGGGCCATTTTAGGGTCAAGATTTGGGCCATTTTGGAGAAATTTTGGACCATTTCAGGACATTTTGGGGTCAGGTTTTGGGACCATTCTGGGGAAATTTGGGGACATTTTTGGGTCAGAATTCAGGGGATTTTGGAGCCATTTATGGTCAAGATTTGGGGCCATTTTGGGGCCATTTGGGGCCATTTTGGGGTCAGATTTGAGAAGATTTGGACCATTTTGGTGTCAGATTTTGGGGCCATTCTGGGGAAATTTGGGCTCAGATTTTGGGGAAATTTGGGGTAATTTCAGGACATTTTGGGGCCGTTTCGGGGTCATTTGAGGCCATTTTGGGGTCAGAATTTGAGAAAAATTGAACCATTTTGGGGTCAGATTTTGGGGCCATTTTGGGCCATTTTGGGGTCAGATTTTGAGAAGATTTGGGCCATTTTGGGCTCAAGTCAGATTTTGGAGAAATTTGGGCTCAGATTTTGGGGAAATTGGGCTCAGATTTTGGGGAAATTTGGGCTCAGATTTTGGGGCCATTTTGGGCCATTTTGGAGTCAAGATTTGGGGCCATTTTGGGTCATTTTGGGGCCATTTTGGGTCATAATTTGGGAAGATTTGGACCATTTTGGGCTCAGATTTTGGGGCCATTCTGGGGAAATTTGGGGTCAGATTTTGAGAAGATTTGGGCCATTTTGGGGTCAAGATTTGGGGCCATTTTGGGGCCATTTGGGGCCATTTAGGGATCAGATTTTGGAGCAATTTGGAGCCATTTTGGGGTCATATTTTGGGGCCATTTGTGGCCATTTTGGGGTCAGATTTTGTGGCCATTCTGGGGAAATTTGGGGCCATTTTGGGGTCAAGATTTGGGGCCATTTTGGGGAAATTTTGAACCTTTTCAGGACATTTTGGGGTCAGATTTTGAGAAGATTTGGGCCATTTTGGGCTCAGATTTTGGGGAAATTTGGGGAAATTTTGAACCATTTCAGGACATTTTGGGGTCAGATTTTGGGGAAATTTTGGGCCATTCTGGGGAAATTTGGGCTCAGATTTTGGAGAAATTTGGGTCCATTTCAGGACATTTTGAGGCCATTTTGGGGTCAGGATTTGGGGCCATTTGGGGCCATTTTGGGGTCAGATTTTGGAGAAATTTGGGCTCAGATTTTGGGGCCATTCTGTGGAAATTTGGGCTCAGATTTTGGGGAAATTTGGGGAAATTTTGGGCCATTTCAGGACATTTTGGGGTCAGATTTTGGGGCCATTCTGGGGAAATTCGAGGTCAGATTTTGGGGAAATTTTGAACCATTTCAGGACATTTTGGGCTCAGATTTTGGGCCATTTGAGGCCATTTTGGGCTCAGATTTTGGGGAAATTTGGAGCCATTCTGGGGAAATTTGGGCTCAGATTTTGGAGAAATTTGGGCTCAGATTTTGGAGAAATTTGGGCTCAGATTTTGGGGAAATTTGGGCTCAGATTCTGGGGAAATTTGGGCTCAGATTTTGGAGAAATTTGGGCTCAGATTTTGGAGAAATTTGGGCTCAGATTTTGGAGAAATTTGGGGTCAGATTTTGGGGAAATTTGGGCTCAGATTTTGGGGAAATTTGGGGAAATTTTGGGCCATTTCAGGCCATTTTGGGGTCAGATTTTGAGAAGATTTGAGCCATTTTGGGCTCAGATTTTGGGGAAATTTGGGCTCAGATTTTGGGGAAATTTGGGCTCAGATTTTGGGGCCATTTGAGGCCATTCGCATCCATTCCCCCCCCTTTACGCCCCCCCTCCCCCTCCCCCATCCCCCACCTCCCAAAATAACCCCGGGGGGGGGGAGGGGTGACAGCGGACACCGCGGGTGACAAATGACACCCCGGGGGGGGTGGGGGTGGGGGGAGGGGCGGGACCCCCCCCTTTTTAACCCCGCGTTCAGCTCCCCCTCCCCCAAAACCCAGGGGGAGCCTCGGGGGGCGCTCGGTTCCGTTCCCCTGGGGGGGGTGGGGGAATTTTGGGGGGGCCCGGCTCGGATTTTTTTTTTTTTGGGGGGGTCCCGGCAATTTTGGGGAGGGGGTCGCCATGGAGAACGCCCACGCCAAAACGGCCGAGGAATGTTTGGCTTTTTTTGGGGTGGCCGAGGGGGTCGGGCTGAGCCCCGAGCAGGTCAAGAGGAACCTGGAGAAATACGGCCCCAATGGTGAGGGGATTTGGGGGGATTTTGGGGGGATTTTGGGGATTTTGGGGGGATTTTGGGGGGATTTCGGGGAAGTTTTGGGGGATTTTGGGGAGGTTTGGGGGATTTTGGGGGGATTTTGGGGGATTTTGGGGGGATTTGGGGAGGGTTTGGGGAGGTTTGGGGGAGGGTTTGGGGGATTTTGTGGGAATTTTGGGGATTTTGGGGGGATTTGGGTGATTTTGGGGGGATTTTGGGTGATTTTGGGGGGATTTCGGGGAAGTTTGGGGGATTTTGGGGAGGTTTGGGGGGGGTTGGGGGCTTTTGGGGGAATTTTGGGGATTTGGGGGAATTTAGAGGGATTTTGGGAGGGTCTGGGGGGATTTGGGGAAGTTCTGGGGTGATTCGGGGGGAGTTTGGGGAGGATTTGGGAAAGTTTGGAGAGATTTTGGGGGGCGGTTGGGGAAGTTTGGGGGGTTTCAGGGGATTTTGGGGGGGGGTTGCGGTGATTTTAGGGGATTTGGGGGGAGTTTGGGAAAGTTTGGGGAGATTTGGGGAAAGTTGGAGGGGGTTTGGGGAAGTTTTGGGGGGATTTGGGAAAGTTTGGGGGGAATTTGGGGGGATTTTGAGGAAGTTTGGGGGGAATTTGAGGCAAGTTGGAGGGGATTTGGGGAGTTTTGGGAGATTTGGGGGATTTTGGGAAAGTTTGGGGGGGCTTGAGGGGTTTTGGGGGGGATTTGGGGTGATTTGGGGAGCTTTTGGAGGGGGTTGGGGGAGATTTGGGGAAGATTGGGGGGATTTGGGGGGATTTTGGGGCATTTAGGAAAGTTTTCGGGGTGTTCGGGGTGATTTGGGGTCATTTTGGGGTCATTTTGGGGGGTTTGGGGGGATTTGGGGTCATTTTGGGGTCATTTTGGGGTGTTTGGGGCGATTTGGGGTCATTTTGGGGTCATTTTGGGGTGTTCGGGGTGATTTGGGGTCATTTTGGGGGGGATTTTGGGGGGTTTGGGGGGAGTTGGGGGGGATTTTGGGGGGATTTTGGGAAAGTTCGGGGGGATTTCAGAAAGTTTCCGGGGGTTTGGAGAGATTTTGGGGAGGTTTTGGGAACATTTGGGAGGGTTCGGGGAGATTTTGGGGGGGTTTGGGGAAAGTTTGGGGGGGTTGGGGTGATTTGGGGGGATTTTGGGGGGATTTGGGGGGGATTTTCGGGGGCTTTTGGGGGATTTTGGGCTGATTCGCAGTGATTTTGGGGGATTTGGGGGGATTTTGGGGGGCTTTTGGGGGATTTTGGGCTGATTCGCAGTGATTTTGGGGGATTTGGGGGGGATTTTGGGGGGCTTTTGGGGGATTTTGGGCTGATTTGCAGTGATTTTGGGGGATTTGGGGGGGATTTTCGGGGGCGTTTGGGGAGATTTGGGGGATTTTGGGGAAGTTTGGGGAAGTTTTGGGAGGGCTGGGGGGGTTTGGGGGGGTTTAGGGGAGATTTTGGGGAGTTTGGGGTGATTTTGGAGGGATTTGGGGTGATTTTGGGGGGATTTGGGGAAATTTTAGGGGATTTGGGGGGGGGTTTGGGGAAGATCGTGGGGAGTTTGGGGTGATTTGGGGAGGTTTGGGGGGATTTTGGGGAATTTTGGGGTGATTTTAGGGGATTTGGGGGGTCTTTGGGTGGATTTGGGAGGATTTTGGGAAAGTTTGGGGGAGTTTGGGGGGATTTTGAAGGAATTTTGGGGAGGAATTTTGAGGAAGTTTGGGGGAATTTTGGGGGATTTTTGGGGGGAATTTTTGGGGGGATTTTGGGGGATTTTGGGGAGGAATTTTGAGGGGATTTGGGGGAAATTTGGGGAGATTTTTGTGGGAATTTTGAGGGATTTTGGGGAATTTTTGGGGGAGTTTTGAGAGATTTTGGGGGGATTTTGGGGGAAATTTTGAGGGCATTTTGGGGAAATTTTGGGGCATTTTGAGGGGATTTTTGGGGGGAATTTTGGGAGAATTCTGAGGGGATTTGGGGGGGGATTTTTGTGATATTTTGGGGAAATTTGGGGGATTTGGGGGGATTTTGGGGTCACCTCTAACGTGCCCCCTCTTCCCCCCCCAGAGCTGCCAGCGGAGGAAGGTGAGTGACACCTGTCCCCAAAAATGTCCCCAAATGTCCCCAAATTGTCCTAAAAATTACCCAAAATGTCCCAAAAATGTCCCTAAATATCCCAAAATATCCAAAAATATCCTAAAAATGCCCAAAACACCCCCAAAATGTAAAAAAAATTCCCTAAATTGTCCTAAAAATGCCTCAAAATGTCCCTAAATGTCCCCAAATTTCCCAAAATGTCCCCAAATGCCCCAAAAAGTCCCCAAATGTCCCAAATTGTCCTAAAAATGTCCCTAAATGTCCCTAAATGTCCCCAAATTCTCCTAAAAATGTCCCCAAAAAAAAAAAAGTCCACAAATATCAAAAAAGTTCTAAAATTTCCCCAAAATTTCCCAAAATGTCCCAAAAAGTCCCAAAATTTCCCCAGAAATTTCCCAGAATTTCCCCAAATGCCCCAAATTTCCCAAATTCCCCAAAATTCCCCAACATTTCCCCAAATTTTCCCCAAAATGCCCCAAATATCCTCAAATTGTCCTAAAAATGTCAAAAAAAATTTCCCAAATTTCCCAAAAAGTCCCAAAATTTCCCCAGAAATTTCCCAGAATTTCCCCAAATTTCCCAAATTCCCCAAAATTCCCCAACATTTCCCCAAAATTTCCCCAAAATCCCCCAAATTTTCCCCAAAAATTCCCCAAATATCCTCAAATTGTCCTCAAAATGTCAAAAAAAATTTCCCAAATTTCCCAAAAAGTCCCAAAATTTCCCCAGAAATTTCCCAGAATTTCCCCAAATTTCCCAAATTCCCCAAAATCCCCAAATTTCCCCAAAAATTCCCCAAAATTTCCCCAACATTTCCCCAAATTTTCCCCAAAATGCCCCAAATATCCTCAAATCGTCCTAAAAATGTCAAAAAAAATTTCCCAAATTTCCCAAAAAGTCCCAAAATTTCCCCAGAAATTTCCCAGAATTTCCCCAAATTTCCCAAATTCCCCAAAATCCCCAAATTTCCCCAAAAATTCCCCAAAATTTCCCCAACATTTCCCCAAATTTTCCCCAAAATGCCCCAAATATCCTCAAATTGTCCTAAAAATGTCAAAAAAATTTCCCAAATTTCCCAAAAATTCCCCAAAATTTCCCCCCAAAACACCCCAAGCCCTCAGAAAAATGCCCCAAAATGTCCCTAAATTCTTCTAAAAATGTCCCCAAAAAATCCCAAATTTTCCCAAATTCCCCAATTTTCCCCAAATTTCCCCAAAATTTCCCGAATTTCCCAAAAAGTCCCAAAATTTCCCCAGAAATTTCCCAGAATTTCCCCAAAATTTCCCCAAAATTCCCACATTTCCCCAAAATTTTCCCCAAAATTCCCCAAATTTTTCCCCAAAATTCCCCAAATATCCTCAAATTGTCCTAAAAATGTCCAAAAAAATTTCCCAAATTTCCCAAAATTTCCCCCAAAACACCCCGAGCACTCCGAAAAATGCCCCAAAATGTCCCTAAATCCTTCCAAAAATGTCCCCAAAAAATCCCAAATTTTCCCAATTTCCCCAAATTTCCCCAAATTTCCCCCAAAATTCCCGAATTTCCGCGCAGGGAAGTCGATCTGGGAGTTGGTGGTGGAGCAGTTCGAGGATCTCCTGGTGCGGATTCTGCTCCTGGCCGCCTGCATCTCCTTCGTGAGTGTCCCCAAATGTCCCCAAATGTCCCCAAATGTCCCCAAATTGTCACCAGGGAAGAATTCGGGGGATTTTGGGGGAAATTTGGGGGATTTGGGGATTTTTTTCCTTTGTTTTTTATGATTTTTTTTTTATTTGGGGCCGTTGGGGACACAGAGAAGTTAAGAGCATCTCCTTCGGGAGTGTCCCCAAATGTCCCCAAATTGTCCCCAAATTGTCACCGAATGTCCCCAAAGTGTCATTTGGGAGGAGTTTCGGGAGGATTTTTGGGGATTTTTTTTTATTTTGGGGAAATTTTGGGTTTTTTTTTTTTAATTTTGGGGGATTTGGGGACATTGGGGGAAGTGGGAATTGTCCCCAAATGTCTCCAAGTGTCCCCAAGTGTCACCAAGGTGTCCCCAAGTGTCACCCAGGAGGGATTTTTGGGGATTTGGGGGAGATTTGGGGGAATTTTGAAGGATTTGAGGGAATTTGGAGGGTTTGGGGACATTGGGGACACAGAGGGACAGGTGAAAAGTGTCCCCAGTGTCCCCAAATATTACTAAATTGTCCCAAAATTGTCCCCAAATTGTCACCAAAGTGTCACCTGGGAAGGATTTTGGAGGGAATTTGGGGTCGATTTTTTGGCAAATTTCGTGGGGAATTTCGCGGGAATTTCAGAATTTTGTGTCCCCGAGGGTTTGGGGACACCGAGGCCACATTGTCACCTCTGTCCCCAAGTGTCCCCAAGGGCTCATGATGGTCCCTGAGAGCAATTTTGGGACAATTTTGGGCCATTTCGGACCAATTTTGGGCAAACTTCGCGGGAATTTTGTGGGAATTTTGCGGGAATTTCAGAATTTTGTGTCCCCGAGGGTTTGGGGACACCAAGGCCACATTGTCACCTCCGTCCCCAAGTGTCCCCAAGGGCTCATGATGGTCCCTGAGAGCAATTTTGGGACAATTTTGGGCCATTTCGGACCAATTTTGGGCAAACTTCGCGGGAATTTTGTGGGAATTTCGTGGGAATTTCGGAATTTTGTGCCCCGAGGGTTTGGGGACACCGAGGCCACATTGCCACCTCTGTCCCCAGGTGTCCCCAAGGGCTCATGATGGTCCCTGAGGGCAATTTCGGGACAATTTTGGGCCATTTCGGACCAATTTTGGGCAAATTTCGCGGGAATTTTGTGGGAATTTTGCGGGAATTTCGGAATTTTGTGTCCCCGAGGGTTTGGGGACACCAAGGCCACATTGCCACCTCTGTCCCCAAATGTCCCCATTGTCACAAGGGCCCTTGGGGTCAATTTTGGGTCAATTTTGGGTCATTTTTTGGCGTTTTGGGGTCGATTTTTGGGCAAATTTCACGGGAATTTCGCGGGAATTTCGGAATTTGTGTCCCCGAGGGTTTGGGGACACCGAGGCCACATTGTCACCTCTGTCGCCATTGTCCCCAAGGTGCTGGCCTGGTTCGAGGAGGGCGAGGAGACAATCACAGCCTTCGTGGAGCCTTTCGTCATCCTCCTCATCCTCATCGCCAACGCCGTGGTGGGCGTGTGGCAGGTGGGGACACTGGGGACACCTTGGGGACAGCTTGGGGGGGTTGGGGACTTTGGGGACATTGGAGACGTTGGGGATTGGGGGACACCAAAGGGACATTGGGGACATCAGACGTCCTGCAATGTCCCCAATGTCCTTCATGTCCTTAATGTCCTCAATGTCCTCAATGTCCCCAATGTCCCCAATGTCTCCAATGTCCCCAATGTCCTCAATGTCCCCAATGTCCTCAGTGTCCCCAATGTCCTCAATGTCCTCTCACTGTTCCTGATGTCTCCAATCCCCAATGTCCCCGATGTCCCCAATGTCCTCAATGTCCTTAATGTCCTCAATGTCCTCAATGTCCCCAATGTCCCCAATGTCACCAATGTCCCCAATGTCACCTGGCTGTGTCACTGTCCCTGTCACCTGTCAGTGTCCCCAATGTCCCCAATCAATGTCCCCAATGCCTTCAATGTCCCCCAACAACCCCAATGTCCCCAATGTCCTCAAAGTCCCCAAAGTCCCCAATCCCCAATGTCCCCAATGATGTCCCCAATGTCCCCAATGTCCCCAACATCCCCAATGTCCCCAATGTCCCCTCACTGTCCCTGATGTCCTCAATGTCCCCAACCCCCCCAATCCCCCCAATCTCTCCAATGTCCCTCATCAATGTCCCCAATGTCCCCAACATCCCTCACTGTCCCCAACATCCCCAATGTCCCCAGTCAGTGTCCCCAACATCCTCAATCTTCCCAATGTCCCCAGTGTCCCCTCATTGTCCCTAATGTCCCCAATTTCTCCAACATCCCCAATCCCTCCATGTCCCCAATGTCCCCTCACTGTCTCCTCATTGTCCCCAGTGCCCCCAATGTCCCCAATGTCCTCAATGTCCCCAATTCCCTCAATGTCCCCAACGTCCCCAATGTCCCCAACAATGTCCCCAATGTCCCCAATGTCCCCAATGTCCCCAATGTCCTCAATGTCCCCAACGTCCCCAATGTCCCCAACAATGTCCCCAGTGTCCCCAATGTCCCCAACGTCCCCAATGTCCCCAACAATGTCCCCAATGTCCCCAATGTCCCCAATGTCCTCACTGTCCCCAATGCTTCTCACTGTCCCAAATGTCCCCAATGTCCTCACTGTCCCCAACATCCCCCAATGTCCCCAACATCCCCAATGTCCCCAATTCCCTCAATGTCCCCAATGTCCCCAATCTCCCCAACGATGTCCCCAATGTCCCCAACATCCCCAATGTCCCCAATGTCCTCACTGTCCCCAACATCCCCCCAATGTCCCCTCACTGCTCCCAATCAATGCCCCCAATCCTCCCATCCCCTCGCTGTCCCCAATGTCCCCAATCCCCCACTGTCCCCAGTGTCCCCAACATCCCCACTGTCCCCACTGTCCCCACTGTCCCCAGCGCTGTCCCCAACGCTGTCCCCGTGTCCCCAGGAGCGCAATGCCGAGAACGCCATCGAGGCGCTGAAGGAGTACGAGCCTGAGATGGGCAAGGTGTACCGAGCGGACAGGAAGGCTGTGCAGAGGATCAAGGCCAGGGACCTCGTGCCCGGGGACATCGCCGAGGTGGCAGGTGACACTGGGGACACTGGGGACACTGGGGACAGTGAGGATATTGAGGTGACAGGGACATACAGGGACAGTGGGGACACTGGGATGACAGGGACATTAGGGACAGTGACACACCCAAGGTGTACCGAGCGGACAGGAAAGCTGTGCAGAGGATCAAGGCACGCGACCTCGTGCCAGGGGACATCGCCGAGGTGGCAGGTGACACTGGGGACAGTGACAGGGACATTGGGGACAATCAGGAGAATGGGGACACCAGGGACATTGGGGACATTGGGGACATTGGGGACAGTGACACAGTCAGGACAGGAAGGCTGTGCAGAGGATCAAGGCACGCGACCTGGTGCCAGGGGACATCGCCGAGGTGGCAGGTGACACTGGGGACACTGACAGGGACACTGGGGACAATCAGGGGAATGGGAACACTGGGGACAGTGAGGATATTGAGGTGACAGGGACATACAGGGACATTGGGGACATTGGGGACAGTGACACAGTCAGGACAGGAAAGCTGTGCAGAGGATCAAGGCCAGGGACCTCGTGCCAGGGGACATCGCCGAGGTGGCAGGTGACACTGGGGACACTGGGGACATTGGGGACATTGGGGACAGTGAGGACAGTGAGGACATTGGGGTGATTGAGGTGATTGGGGTGACAGGGACATTGGGGACAGTGGGGACACTGACAGGGTCACCATGGTCACAGGGATACAGGGACATTGGGGTGGCAGGTGACACTGGGGACAGTGACAGGTGACAGGGACACTGACACACTCAGGGACACATTGGGGACACTGTCAGGGGACAGGGACAGTGGCACTCCCAGGGGTAACAGGGACATTGGGGACACTGAGGGACATTGAGGGACACATTGGGGACATTGGGGACATTGGGGACATTGGGGACATTGAGGGACACATTGGGGACATTGGGGACATTGGGGACATTGAGGGACATTGGGGACATTGGGGGACATTGGGGGACATTGGGGACATTGGGGACACTGACACACTCAGGAAGCACAGGGACACTCTGGGGACACATTGGGGACATTGGGGTGATTGGGGACACTCAGGGGACACTGGGGACACACAGGGACAGTGACACAGCCAGGGGACATTGGGGACACACTGGGGACATTGGGGACATTGGGGACAGGGAGGGGACACAGAGTCTCCAACCTCCAGTCCCTCCCAGTGCTCCCAGTAACTCCCATTATCCCCTCCCAGTAACTCCCAGTAACTCCCAGTCCCTCCCAGTGCTCCCAGTAACTCCCATTAGCCCCTCCCAGTAATTCCCAGTAACTCCCAGTCCCTCCCAGTAGCTCCCACAGCTGCTCCCAGTCCATCCCAGTGCTCCCAGTAACACCTGTGAGCCCCCAGAGCCCCTCCCAGTCCCTCCCAGTATAAACCAGTCCCTCCAGCCCATCCCAGTTCCCTTTAATCCCCTCCCAGTCCATCCCAGTCCTTCCCAGTCCATTCCCAGTCCCTCCCAGTTCCCTTTAACCCCATCCCAGTCCCTCCCAGTTTGTCCCAGTCCTCCCCTAAGCCCCTCCCAGTCCCTCCCAGTTCAATCCCAATCCCATCCCAGTCCATCCCAGTCTATCCCAGTCCCTCCCAGTTTGTCCCAATCCTGTCCCAGTCCATCCCAGTCCAATCCCAATTCCCTTTAATCCCCTCCCAGTCCCTCCCAGTCCCTCCCAGTTTGTCCCAGTCCTTCCCTGAGCCCCCCCCAGTCCCTCCCAGTTCAATCCCAGTTCAATCCCAATCCCCTCCCAGTCCACCCCAGTCCACCCCAGTCCACCCCAGTCCACCCCAATCCCGTCCCATTTCATCCCAGTTCATCCCAGTCTGTCCCAATCCCATCCCAGTCCCTCCCAGTTCCCTTTAATCCCCTCCCACTCCATCCCAGTCCATTCCCAGTGCCTCCCAGTGCTCCCAGTAACTCAGCTCTGTCCCCAGTTGGGGACAAGGTCCCTGCCGACATTCGGATCATCTCCATCAAATCCACGACGCTGCGCGTGGACCAGTCCATCCTTACTGGTTTGTACTGGGACAAACTGGGAGGGCTCCGGGGGGGCGCTGGGAGGAACTGGGAGGGACTGGGATTGAACTGGGAGGGACTGGGACAAGCTGGGAGGGACTGGGATGAACTGGGAGGGGATTTTGGGATATTTAATGGGGATTTGGGGGCACTGGGATGAACTGGGATGAACTGGGATGAACTGGGATGGACTGGGTGGGACTGGGATAAACTGGGATTGAACTGGGATTGAACTGGGATGGACTGGGATAAACTGGGATTGAACTGGGATGGACTGGGATTGAACTGGGATTGAACTGGGATGGACTGGGATAAACTGGGATTGAACTGGGATGGACTGGGAGCCCACACTGGGCCCATACTGGTTTGAACTGGTTTAAAGTGGTCTACACTGGTCCAAACTGGGATTTCTTTCGGGGCTAGGAAGGGCATTGGGGCTGCACGGGGGGAGGTCACCATGTCCCAAACTGGTTTGAACTGGTCCATACTGGTCTATACTGCTTCAAACTGGTTTATACTGGTTTTTACTGATTTATACTGGTCTGAACCGGCTTAAACTGGTCCAAACTGGGATTTCTTTGGGGGATGGGAAGGACCTTAGGGATGTCACGGGGGAGGCCACCATGTCCCAAACTGGCCTATACTGGTTCAGACTGGTTTGAACTGGTCCCTAGCGATCTGTACTGGTTCAAACTGGTTCATACTGGTTCATACTGGTTCATACTGGTTCATACTGGTTCATACTGGTTCATACTGGTTCATACTGGTCCGAACTGGTGCAGGCGAGTCGGTGTCGGTGATCAAGCACACAGATCCTGTGCCTGACCCTCGCGCTGTCAATCAGGACAAGAAGAACATGCTCTTCTCGGTGAGCTCACCTGGGACACACCTGGGGACACCTGGGGACAGCTGGGGACAGCTGGGGACACACCTGGGGACATCTGGGGACACCTGGGGGCATTGGGGACACACCTGGGGACATCTGGGGACACCTGGGGACACCTGGGGGGGTTAGGGACACACCTGGGGACACCTGGGGACACCTGGGGACACCTGGGGACACCTGGGACACACCTGGGGACACCTGGGGACACCTGGGGACATCTGGGGACACCTGGGACACACCTGGGGACACCTGGGGACACCTGGGGGGGTTAGGGACACACCTGGGGACACCTGGGGACACCTGGGGACACCTGGGGACATCTGGGGACACCTGGGACACACCTGGGGACACCTGGGGACACCTGGGGACACCTGGGGACATCTGGGGACACCTGGGACACACCTGGGGACACCTGGGGACACCTGGGGACACCTGGGGGGGTTAGGGACACACCTGGGGACACCTGGGGACACCTGGGGACACCTGGGGACATCTGGGGACACCTGGGACACACCTGGGGACACCTGGGGACACCTGGGGGCATTGGGGACACACCTGGGGGGCAGAAAAACACACCTGGGGACACACCTGGGGACACCTGGGGACACCTGGGGACACCTGGGGACATTGGGGACACACCTGGGGGAGAAAAACACACCTGGGGACACACCTGGGACACACCTGGGACACACCTGGGACACACCTGGGACACACCTGGGGACACCTGGGGGGGTTAGGGACACACCTGGGGACACCTGGGGACATTGGGGACACACCTGGGGGGCAGAAAAACACACCTGGGGACACACCTGGGGACACCTGGGGACATTGGGGACACCTGTGGTACACCTGGGGTCACACCTTGGACACACCTGGGGGGGAGAGAAACACATCTGGGCACAGCTGGGGACACCTAGGGGCATTGGGGACACACTTGGGGACAGCTGGGGACACCTGGGCAGGTTAGGGACACACCTGGGGACACCTGGGGACATTGGGGACACAGCTGGGGACACCTGGGACACACCTGAGACACCTGGGGACATTGGGGACACACCTGGGGGGGAGAACAACACACCTGGGACACCTGGGGACAGCTGGGGGGCATAGAAACACACCTGGGGGGCACCTGGGGACATTGGGGACACCTGGGGACACCTGGGGACACACCTGAGGGGGTAAAACACACCTGGGGACACCTGAGAGACATTGGGGCCCACCTGAGACACACCTGGGGACACACCTGGGCACACCTGGGGGAGAGAAACACACCTGGGCACATTGGGGACACACCTGGGGACACCTGGGCACACCTGAGGGGGCTTTGGGGACATTGGGGGCACCTGGGGACAGCTGGGGACATTGGGGACACACTTGGGGACAGCTGGGGACATTGGGGGCACATCTGGGACACATCTGGGGACACCTGGGGACAGCTGGGGAGGATAGAAACACACCTGGGGGACACCTGGGGACATTGGGGACACACCTGGGACACCTGGGGACAGCTGGGGATGTTTGGGACACACCTGGGGACACACCTGGGGACACCTGGGGACATTGGGGACACACCTGGTGACATTGGGGACACACTTGGGGACAGCTGGGGACATTGGGGGCACATCTGGGACACATCTGGGGACACCTGGGGACAGCTAGGGGGGATAGAAACACACCTGGGGGACACCTGGGGACATTGGGGACACACCTGGGACACCTGGGGACAGCTGGGGATGTTTGGGACACACCTGGGGACACACCTGGGGACACCTGGGGACATTGGGGACACACCTGGGGGGGAGAGCAGCACACCTGGGACAGCTGGGGACATCTGGGGGGCATAGAAACACACCTGGGGGACACCTGGGGGACACCTGGGACACACCTGGGGACACCTGAGCGCACCTGGGGACACACCTGAGCACACCTGGGGACACACCTGGGGGAGGAACAACACACCTGGGGATGTTGGGGACATTGGGGACACACCTGGGGGTCAGGGACACACCTGGGCACACCTGAGGGGGGTTTGGGGACACCTGGGACACACCTGGGGACAGCTGGAGGGGAGAGAAACTCACCTGGGGTCACATGTGGGGGTCAGTCAGGGTCACCTGGGCACACCTGGGGACACCTGGGGACACCTGGGGACACCTGGGAGTCATTGGAGTCACCTGAGGTCACACCTGAGGTCAGTTGGGGGTCACACCTGGGGTCACCTGGGGTCACCTGGAGGTCAGTCAGGGACACTTGGGGTCACACCTGGGATAAGTCAGGGTCACCTGGGGTTAGTCAGGGTCACACCTGAGGTCACTCGGGGTCACCTGGGGACACCTGGGTGTCACTTAGGATCAGTCAGGGTCACCTAGGGTCACACCTGAGGTCAGTCAGGGTCACACCTGGGGTCACCTGGGGTCATTGGGGTCACCTGGACACACCTGGGGTCACACCTGAGGTCAGTCAGGGTCACACCTGGGATCACCTGGGGGTCATTTGGGTCACCTGGACACACCTGGGGTCACACCTGAGGTCAGTCAGGGTCACTTGGGGTCAGTCAGGGACACACCTGAGGTCACCTGGGGGTCATTGGGGTCAGTCAGGGACACCTGGGGGGGGTCACACCTGGGGTCACCTGGGGGGTCACACCTGGGGTCACCTGGGGTCCATCGAGGTCACACCTGGGGTCACTTAAGGCCACTCAGGGTCACCTGGGGGTCAGTCAAGGTCACCTAGGGTCACACCTGGAGTCAGTCAGAGCCACACCCGGGGTCACCTGGGGACACCTGAGGGTCACACCTGGGCTCACCTGGGGGTCACTCATGGTCACTTTTGGGGCTCTGAAGGTCATCCGTGGTCAATCCAGAACTCCAGAGGTGTTTTTTTGAGGTAAAACCCAACATTTTTGGGGTCAAACCCCACAATTTTTGAGCTAAACTCCCGTAATTTTTGGGCTGAAAACCCCAATTTTTGGGCTAAAATTCCCAATTTTTGAGCTGAACTCCCCCAATTTTTGGACTCAAAACCCCACAATTTTTTGAGCTAAACTCCCCCAATTTTTGGGCTAAAATTCCCAATTTTTGAGCTAAACTCCTCCAATTTTTGACATAAAACTCACAATTTTTGAGCTAAACTCCCCCAATTTCTGCACTCAGAACCCCAATTTTTGGGCTAAAATTCCCAATTTTTGAGCTAAACTCCCCCAATTTTTGGGCTAAAATTCCCAATTTTTGAGCTAAACTCCCCCAATTTTTGCACTCAGAACCCCAATTTTTGGGCTAAAACTCACAATTTTTGAGCTAAACTCCCCCAATTTTTGGGCTAAAATTCCCAATTTTTGAGCTAAACTCCTCCAATTTTTGACATAAAACTCACAATTTTTGAGCTAAACTCCCCCAATTTTTGCACTCAAAACCCCACAATTTTTTGAGCTAAACTCCCCCAATTTTTGAGCTAAACTCCTCCAATTTTTGCACTCAGAACCCCAATTTTTGGGCTAAAATTCCCAATTTTTGAGCTAAGCTCCTCTAATTTTTGACATAAAACTCACAATTTTTGAGCTAAACTCCCCCAATTTTTGGGCTAAAATTCCCAATTTTTGAGCTAAACTCCCCCAATTTTTGACATAAAACTCACAATTTTTGAGCTAAACTCCCCCAATTTTTGGGCTAAAATTCCCAATTTTTGAGCTAAACTCCTCCAATTTTTGCACTCAAAACCCCAATTTTTGGGCTAAAACTCCCAATTTTTGAGCTAAACTCCCCCAATTTTTGCACTCAAAACCCCAATTTTTGGGCTAAAATTCCCAATTTTTCCCCCCTCAGGGCACCAACATCGGCGCGGGCAAAGCCGTGGGCATCGTGGTGGCCACGGGAGAAAACCCCACAACTTTTTGAGCCAAACTCCCCCAATTTTTGGGCTAAAATTCCCAATTTTTGAGCTAAACTCCTCCAATTTTTGACATAAAACTCACAATTTTTTGAGCTAAACTCCCCCAATTTTTGGGCTAAAATTCCCAATTTTTGAGCTAAACTCCCCCAATTTTTGACATAAAACTCACAATTTTTGAGCTAAACTCCCCCAATTTCTGCACTCAGAACCCCAATTTTTGGGCTAAAATTCCCAATTTTTGAGCTAAACTCCCCCAATTTTTGGGCTAAAATTCCCAATTTTTGAGCTAAACTCCCCCAATTTTTGGGCTAAAACTCCCAATTTTTGAGCTAAACTCCCCCAATTTTTGACATAAAACTCACAATTTTTGAGCTAAACTCCCCCAATTTTTGCACTCAAAACCCCACAATTTTTTGAGCTAAACTCCCCCAGTTTTTGTGCTAAATTTCCACATTTCTTTACACTCAAACCCCATGATTTTTGGGCTAAAGTCCCCAAATTTTCGAGCTAAAAAACCCAAATTTTCACCCCCTCAGGGCACCAACATCGGCGCGGGCAAAGCCGTGGGCATCGTGGTGGCCACGGGAGAAAACCCCACAACTTTCTGGGCTCAAACCCCACAATTTTTTGAGCCAAACTCCCCCAATTTTTGGGCTAAAATTCCCAATTTTTGAGCTAAACTCCTCCAATTTTTGACATAAAACTCACAATTTTTTGAGCTAAACTCCCCCAATTTTTGGGCTAAAATTCCCAATTTTTGAGCTAAACTCCCCCAATTTCTGCACTCAGAACCCCAATTTTTGGGCTAAAATTCCCAATTTTTGAGCTAAACTCCCCCAATTTTTGGGCTAAAACTCCCAATTTTTGAGCCAAACTCCCCCAATTTTTGGGCTAAAACTCCCAATTTTTGAGCTAAACTCCCCCAATTTTTGACATAAAACTCACAATTTTTGAGCTAAACTCCCCCAATTTCTGCACTCAAAACCCCACAATTTTTTGAGCTAAACTCCCCCAATTTTTGCACTCAGAACCCCAATTTTTGGGCTAAAATTCCCAATTTTTGAGCTAAACTCCTCCAATTTTTGCACTCAAAACCCCAATTTTTGGGCTAAAATTCCCAATTTTTGAGCTAAACTCCCCCAATTTTTGGGCTAAAATTCCCAATTTTTGAGCTAAACTCCTCCAATTTTTGACATAAAATTCCCAATTTTTGAGCTAAACTCCCCCAATTTTTGCACTCAAAACCCCACAATTTTTTGAGCTAAACTCCCCCAATTTTTGCACTCAGAACCCCAATTTTTGGGCTAAAATTCCCAATTTTTGAGCTAAACTCCTCCAATTTTTGCACTCAAAACCCCAATTTTTGGGCTAAAATTCCCAATTTTTGAGCTAAACTCCCCCAATTTTTGGGCTAAAATTCCCAATTTTTGAGCTAAACTCCTCCAATTTTTGACATAAAATTCCCAATTTTTGAGCTAAACTCCCCCAATTTTTGCACTCAAAACCCCACAATTTTTTGAGCTAAACCCCCAATTTTTGGGCTAAAATTCCCAATTTTTGAGCTAAACTCCCCCAATTTTTGACATAAAACTCACAATTTTTGAGCTAAACTCCCCCAATTTTTGCACTCAAAACCCCACAATTTTTTGAGCTAAACTCCCCCAGTTTTTGTGCTAAATTTCCACATTTCTTTACACTCAAACCCCATGATTTTTGGGCTAAAGTCCCCAAATTTTCGAGCTAAAAAACCCAAATTTTCACCCCCTCAGGGCACCAACATCGGCGCGGGCAAAGCCGTGGGCATCGTGGTGGCCACGGGAGAAAACCCCACAACTTTTTGAGCCAAACTCCCCCAATTTTTGAGCTCAAAACCTCAATTTTTGAGCTAAACTCCTCCAATTTTTGACATAAAACTCACAATTTTTGAGCTAAACTCCCCCAATTTTTGCACTCAGAACCCCAATTTTTGGGCTAAAATTCCCAATTTTTGAGCTAAACTCCTCCAATTTTTGCACTCAAAACCCCAATTTTTGGGCTAAAACTCCCAATTTTTGAGCTAAACTCCCCCAATTTTTGGGCTAAAATTCCCAATTTTTTCCCCCCTCAGGGCACCAACATCGGCGCGGGCAAGGCCGTGGGCATCGTGGTGGCCACGGGCGTCAACACCGAGATCGGCAAGATCCGCGACGAGATGGCGGCCACGGAGCAGGACAAGACGCCGCTGCAGCAGAAGCTCGACGAGTTCGGCGAGCAGCTCTCCAAGGTCATCTCGCTCATCTGCGTGGCCGTCTGGGCCATCAACATCGGCCACTTCAACGACCCCGTCCACGGCGGCTCCTGGATCCGCGGCGCCATCTACTACTTCAAGATCGCCGTGGCCTTGGCCGTGGCCGCCATTCCTGAAGGTTGGTTTGGCTTGGTGGTGGTGGTGGTGGGGTCTGGGGGGAGGTTCTGGAGGTCTTTGGTGGTCGTTTGTGGACCACTCGTGGTGATTTGTGGGGTTCTGGAGAACATTCATGGTGATTTGTGGGGTCCTGGAGCTCGTCCGTGGGGTTTTGAGGGAGGTTTGTGGTCATTTATGGACCATTCATGGTCATCCATGGGGTTCTGGAGCTCGTCCGTGGGGTTTTGAGGGAGATTTGTGGTCATTTATGGACCATTCGTGGTCATCCGTGGGGTTCTGGAGAACATTCATGGGGATTTGTGGGGTTCTGGAGACCATTTGTGGTCATTTATGGACCATCCGTGGTCATTTGTGGAGTTCTGGAGAACATCCATGGTCATTTATGGGGTTTTGAAGGACATTCGTGGTCATCCATGGGGTTCTGGACATCATTCATGGTCACTTCGTGGCCATTTATGGGGTTTTGAGGGACGTTCCTGGTCATTTATGGACCATTCGTGGTCATCCATGGAGTTCTGGAGATCATTCATGGTGATTTGTGGGGTTCTGGAGCTTGTCTGTGGGGTTTTGAGGGACGTTCATGGTCATTTATGGACCATTCGTGGTCATCCATGGGGTTCTGGAGATCATTCATGGGGATTTGTGGGGTTCTGGAGACCATTCGTGGTCATTTATGGACCATCCGTGGTCCTCTGTGGAGTTCTGGAGACCATTCATGGTCACCTGTGGACCATTCGTGGTCCTTTGTGGAGTTCTGGAGACCATCCATGGTCACCTATGGGGTTTTGAAGGACATTCGTGGTCATCCATGGGGTTCTGGAGATCATTCATGGTCACTTTGTGGCCATTTATGGGGTTTTGAGGGACGTTCATGGTCATTTATGGACCATTCATGGTCATCCGTGGAGTTCTGGAGAACATCCATGGTCATTTATGGGGTTTTGAAGGACATTTGTGGTCATTTTTGGGGTTTTGGAGATCATTTGTGGTCATTTGTTGGGTTCTGGAGATCATTCATGGTCACCTATGGACCACAAATGACCACCAATGGTCCATAAATGACCACGAGTGGTCCATTGATGACCACAAATGGTCAATTGAAGACCACAAATGGTCCATAAAGGACCACCAATGGTCCATAAATGACCACAAATGACCACCAATGGTCCATAGATGACCACAAATGTTCCCTAAATGACCACAGGTGGTCCATAAATGACCACCAATGGTCTCCAACCCCCCAAAATGACCATCGATGGTCCATAGATGACCACGAATAATCTCCAAAACCCCAAAAATGACCATGAATGGTCCATAGATGACCACAAATGGTCCATAGATGACCACAAATGACCACCAATGCTCCTCAAACGACCACCAATGATCCATAAATGACCACGAGTGGTCCTCAAACGACCACCGCTGGTCCCCACCGCCCCGAAACGCCCCCGAGGTGCCATGGCTGACTCTCGGTGTCCCCAGGGCTGCCGGCGGTGATCACCACGTGCCTGGCGCTGGGCACGCGGCGCATGGCCAAGAAGAACGCCATCGTGCGGAGCCTGCCCTCGGTGGAGACGCTGGGCTGCACCTCGGTCATCTGCTCCGACAAGACCGGCACGCTCACCACCAACCAGATGTCCGTCTGCAAGGTGGGGGGACCTTCTGGAATTCCCAGAATTCCCGCGGAAACTTCTGGAAATTCCCATGGGATTGACTGCGGAAACTTCTGGAAATTCCTGCGGAACGTTCAGGGAATTCCCGCGGAAACTTCTGGAAATTCCCGTGGGATTGACTGCGGAAACTTCTGGAAATTCCCGCGGGATTTACTGCGGAAACTTCTGGAAATTCCCGCGGGATTTGCTGCGGAAACTTCTGGAAATTCCCGCGGAATTTGCTGCGGAAACTTCTGGAAATTCCCGCGGGATTTGCTGCGGAAACTTCTGGAAATTCCCGTGGAATTTGCTGCGGAAACTTCTGGAAATTCCCGTGGGATTTGCTGCGGAAACTTCTGGAAATTCCCGCGGAACGTTCAGGGAATTATCGCGGAAACTTCTGGAAATTCCCGTGGGATTGACTGCAGAAACTTCTGGAAATTCCCGCGGGATTTGCTGCGGAAACTTCTGGAAATTCCCGTGGGATTTGCTGCGGAAACTTCTGGAAATTCCCGCGGGACTTGCTGCGGAAACTTCTGGAAATTCCCGCGGGATTTGCTGCGGAAACTTCTGGAAATTCCCGTGGGATTGACTGCAGAAACTTCTGGAAATTCCCGCGGGATTTGCTGCGGAAACTTCTGGAAATTCCTGCGGAACGTTCAGGGAATTATCGCGGAAACTTCTGGAAATTCCCGCGGGATTGACTGCGGAAACTTCTGGAAATTCCCGCGGGATTTGCTGCGGAAACTTCTGGAAATTCCCGCGGAACGTTCAGGGAATTACCGCGGAAACTTCTGGAAATTCCCGTGGGATTTACTGCGGAAACTTCTGGAAATTCCCACGGGATTTGCCGCGGAAACTTCTGGAAATTCCCGTGGGATTTGCTGCGGAAACTTCTGGAAATTCCTGCAGAACGTTCAGGGAATTACCGCAGAAACTTCTGGAAATTCCTGCGGGACCTTCCAGAATCGTTCAGGAATTCCAGGCAGAACGTCCGGGAATTGTCACGGAATGTTCCAGAATTCCGGCGGAATGTTCTGGAATTTCCCATGGAAACATCCGGGATTCCCCATGGGATTTCCAGGAATTCCCCCGGAATTTCCCCCGGAACATTCAGGAATTCCAGCTGAATGCTCAGGAATTTCCTGTGGAACATTCTGGAATTCATGCGGACCGTTCTGGAATTCCAGCAGAAACTTCTGGAATTCCTGCGGAATGTTCCACCAGAATTCCCGCGGAACATTCTGGAATTCCCACGGAACCTTCCGGAGTTCCATGGCGGAACGTTCCGGAATTGTTGCAGAACCTTCCAGAATTCTGGAGGAACATTCTGGAATTCCCCGTGGAGCTTTATGGAATTTCCCGTGGAAACTTCCGGAAATTCCCGTGGAAACTTCCGGAAATTCCTGCAGAAAGTTCTGGAAATTCCCATGGAAACTTCTGGAGTTCCCCAGCAGAATGTTCGGGAATTATCTCAGAAACTTCTGGAAATTCCTGTGGAAACTTCTGGAATTCCTCCGCGGAACGTTTCGGAATTCCCCCCGGAATTTCCCGTGGAACGTTCTGGAATTTCCCGCGGAAACTTCCGGAAATTCCCGCATAACCTTCCGGAATTTCCGGCAGAACGTTCTGGAATTTCCTGTGGAACGTTCAGGAATTTCCCGCAGGATGTTCCGGAATTCCTGCGGGAATGTTCAGGAATTCCAGTGGAACATTCTGGAATTCCTTGCGGGACGTTCTGGAATTTCCGCAGAAACTTCCGGAAGTTTCAGCGGAAATTTCCGGGACTCCGATGGAAACTTCCGGAATTCCCACGGGAAAATCTGAATTTTCCGCGGGGAAGTAAAAATTTCCGTGGAAACCTCAAAATTTTTTGCAAATAACCCAAAATTTCTGGGGGGGGGACCCCAAAATTTCCACGAGAAACCCCAAAAATTCTTCACGGGAAACCTTTGGTGTCCCCATTGTCCCCAACGTCCCCAATGTCCCCAATGTCCCCAACGTCCCCAGTGTCCCCAATGTCCCCAAATGTCCCCATGTGTCCCCAGATGTTCATCATGGACAAAGTCGAAGGTGACGTCTGCACCCTGAACGAGTTCTCCATCACAGGCTCCACCTACGCCCCCGAGGGAGAAGTGTGAGTGTCCCCAAATGTCCCCAAATGTCCCCAGATGTCCCCAAATGTCCCCAAATGTCCCCAAATGTCCCCAAATGTCCCCAAAATCTGTCCCCGGGGGTCACCGAATCCTCCTGGAGGTCCTCAAAGTCCACCCGAGGTCCTTCAAAACCACCGAATGTCACCTGAGGGTCCTCAAATGTCACCTTGGGTCACCGAATGTCACCTTGGGGTCACCGAGTGTCACCTCGATGATTCCCCGATGTCCCCAAAACCCACAGGGGACCCCAAAATTACCTCGAAGGTCCCCAAGTGCCACCTCGGGGTGCACAAAATGACCCAAATGTCCCCACAATGTCCCCTCATTGTCCCTAATGTCCCCAATGTCCCCAATGTCCCCAATGTCCCCAATCCCCTCAATGTCCCCACTGTCCCCAATGTCCCCAAATGTCCCCAACCTCCTCAATTTCCCCAATGTCCCCAAATCCCTGACGTCCCCAACGTCCCCAATTCCTCAATGTCCCCAGTGTCCCCAATGTCCCCATGACCCCGTGGTGACCCAAGTGTCCCCAAATGTCCCCAGGCTGAAGCAGGAGCGTCCGGTCAAGGCCGGACAGTTCGATGGCCTGGTGGAGCTGACCATGTCCCCAGTGTCCCCAAATCCCCAATGTCCCCAATGTCCCCAACCCCAAATTGTCCCAAATCCCCTCAATGTCCCCAATATCCCAAATCCCCTCAATGTCCCCAATGTCCCCAAATCCTCTCAATGTCCCCAATGTCCCCAATCCCCTCAATGTCCCAAATGTCCCCAGGCTGAAGCAGGACCGCCCGGTCAAGGCCGGACAGTTCGATGGCCTGGTGGAGCTGGCCACCATCTGCGCCCTCTGCAACGATTCCTCGCTGGACTACAACGAGGTGACCTCACTGTCCCCTCGGCGTCCCCCGGGATGTCCCCAGGATGTCCCCAACCCCCCGGTGACCCCGAGGTGACCCCGAGCGTCCCCGCGGTGTCCCCGCAGTCCAAGGGGGTCTACGAGAAGGTGGGCGAGGCCACGGAGACGGCGCTGACCACGCTGGTGGAGAAGATGAACGTCTTTAACACGGACGTGAGGAGCCTGAGCAAGGTGGAGAGAGCCAACGCCTGCAACGCCGTGAGTGCCACCCGGGCCACCTGCCGGGCCACCTGTGTCACCTGGGGAATGTTCTGGGTCATGTCTGTCACCTGGAGAACCTCCCGTGTCACCCTGTCCTTGGTTGTCCCCATTGTCCCCATGTTCTGGTGTCACCTGTGTCACCTGGGTCACCTTCTGGGCCACCTGGGTCACCTTCTGGGCCACCTGGGTCACCTTCTGGGTCATGTCTGTCACCTGGTGAACCTTCTGAGTCATGTCTGTCACCTGGGTCACCTTCTGGGTCATGTCTGTCACCTGGGGAACCTGCTGGGCCATGTCTGTCACCTGGAGAACCTTCTGGGTCACCTGGAGAACCTCCCGTGTCACCCTGTTCTTGGTTGTCCCCATTGTCCCCATGATCTGGTGTCACCTGTGTCACCTGGGTCACCTTCTGGGCCACCTGGGTCACCTGCTGGGTCATGTCTGTCACCTGGGGCACCTGCCGGGCCATGTCTGTCACCTGGGGAACCTCCCGTGTCACCCTGTTCTTGGTTGTCCCCATTGTCCCCATGATCTGGTGTCACCTGTGTCACCTGGAGAACCTTCTGGGCCACCTGGGTCACCTTCTGGGCCATGTCTGTCACCTGGAGGACTTCCCATGTCACCCTGTCCTTGGTTGTCCCCATTGTCTTCATGTCCTGGGGAACCTTCTGGACCACCTGTGTCATCTCCTGGGTCATCTGTGTCACCTTCTGTGTCACCTGGGTCACCTGGGGAACCTCCTGTGTCTCCTGTGTCACCTCCTGGGCCACCTGGGTCACCTTCTGGGTCATGTCTGTCACCTGGGGAACCTCCTGGGTCATGTCTGTCACCTGGGGAACCTCCTGGCCTTGGTTGTCCCCATTGTCCCCATGTCCTGGTGTCCCCCAACGTGGGCAAGGTGGAGAGAGCCAACGCCTGCAACGCCATGAGTGTCACCGATGTCACCTGGGGCACCTGGGCCACCTGTTCCTCACCTGTCCCACCTGTCTCACCTGTCTCACCTGTCACACCTGTCACACCTGTCACACCTGTTCCTCACCTGTCCCACCTGTGTCACCTGTCCTACCTGTCCCACTTGTCCCACCTGTTCCTCACCTGTCCCACCTGTGTCACCTGTCCTACCTGTCCCACTTGTCCCTCACTTGTCCCAGGTGATCAAGCAGCTGATGAAGAAGGAGTTCACCTGTCCCACCTGTGTCCCCTGTCCCACCTGTCCCACCCATGTCACCAATGTCACCAATGTCACCTGTCCCTCACCTGTCCCACCTGTCCCTCACCTGTCCCACCTGTCCCACCAATGTCACCTGTCCCACCTGTCTCACCTGTCCCACTTGTCCCTCACCTGTGGCAGGTGATCAAGCAGCTGATGAAGGAGTTCACCTGTCCCACCTCTGTCCCCTGTCTCACCTGTCCCTCACCTGTCCACCTGTGTCACCAATGTCACCTGTCCCACCTGTGTCACCTTTACCATCTATATCTCACCTGTCCCACGCGTGTCACCAATGTCACCAATGTCACCTGTCTCACCTGTCTCACCTGTCCCACCTGTCCAGGTGATCAAGCAGCTGATGAAGAAGGAGTTCACCTGTCCCATCTCTGTCCCCTGTCCCACCCATGTCACCTGTCCCACCTGTCCCACCTGTCCCACCTGTCCCACCTGTCCCACCTGTCTCACCTGTCTCACCTGTCCCACCTGTCCAGGTGATCAAGCAGCTGATGAAGAAGGAGTTCACCTGTCCCATCTCTGTCCCCTGTCCCACCCATGTCACCTGTCCCACCTGTCCCACCTGTCCCACCTGTCCCACCTGTCCCACCTGTCTCACCTGTCTCACCTGTCCCACCTGTCCAGGTGATCAAGCAGCTGATGAAGAAGGAGTTCACCTGTCCCATCTCTGTCCCCTGTCCCACCCATGTCACCTGTCCCACCTGTGTCACCTGTCTCACCTGTCTCACCTGTCTCACCTGTCTCACCTGTCCCACCTGTCCCACCTGTGCAGGTGATCAAGCAGCTGATGAAGAAGGAGTTCACGCTGGAGTTCTCGCGCGACCGCAAGTCCATGTCGGTGTTCTGCTCACCTGCCAAGGCCTCGCGCGCCGCCGTGGGCAACAAGATGTTCGTCAAGGTGGGTGGCACCTGGGGGATGTCACCTGAGTCACCTGGGTGTCATCTGTGTCATCTGTGTGTCATGTTACCTGTGTCACCTGTGTTGGCAACAAGATGTTCGTCAAGGTGGGTGGCATCTGTGACACCTGTGTGTCACCTGTGTGATGTCACCTGTGTCACCTGTGTCTCCTGTGTCACCTGTGTGATGTCACCTGTGTGATGTCATCTGTGTCACCTGTGTTACCTGAGTGTCACCTGTGTCACCTGTGTGACCTCTGTGTCACCTGTGTGATGTCACTTGTGTCACCTGTGTCTCCTGTGTCACCTGTGTGATGTCACCTGTGTCACCTGTGTCAGCAACAAGATGTTTGTCAAGGTGGGTGGCACCTGTGACACCTGTGTGTCACCTGTGTGATGTCACCTGTGTCACCTGTGTCACCTGTGTGATGTCATCGGGGTCACCTGTGTCACCTGAGGGTCTCCCACCAGGTCCTTCCCAAGTCCCACCACCCCAAATCCATGTCCCACCACCCCCTGATGATGTCCCACCACCCCTCATGATGTCCCCAAGTGCCACCACCCCTTGTCACCCCCTGGTGACCCCAAATGTCCCCCCAGGGCGCCCCCGAGGGCGTCATCGACCGCCGCAACTCCATCCCACCACCCCAAACCCATGTCCCACCATCTCAAATTCATGTCCCACCACCCCATGGTGATGTCCCACCACCTCGAATCCATGTCCCACCACCCCTCATGATGTCCCCAAGTGCCATCACCCCTTGTCACCCCCCGGTGACCCCAAATGTCCCCCCAGGGCGCCCCCGAGGGCGTCATCGACCGCTGCAACTCCATCCCACCACCCCAAATCCATGTCCCACCACCCCAAATCCATGTCCCACCACCTCATGATGGTGTCCCACCACCCTGTCCCCATGTCCCACCACCCCAAATCCATCTTCTACCATCTTGTGATGATGTCCCCAATTGTCCCCACCCCTCGGTGACCCCAATGTCCCCCCAGGGCGCCCCCGAGGGCGTCATCGACCTCTGCAACTCCATCCCACCACCCCAAGCCAATGTCCCACCACCCCAAATCCATGTCCCACCACCCCATGACGATGTCCCACCATCTCGTGATGATGTCCCCAATTGTCCCCACCCCTTGATGACCCAAATGTCCCCCTAGGGTACCCCCGAGGGTGCTGGAACTCCATCCCACCACTCAAAATTGATGTCCCACCGTCTCAAATCGATGTCCCACCATCTCAAATCCATGTCCCACCACCCCCTGACGATGTCCCCGAGTGCCACCACCCCTTGATGACCCAAATGTCCCCTCAGGACGCCCCTGAGGCTTCTGGAACTCCATCCCACCACCCAAAATTGATGTGCCACCATCTCAAATCGATGTCCCACCACCCCAAATCCGTGTCCCACCACCCCATGACGATGTCCCACCATCTCGTGATGATGTCCCCAATTGTCCCCACCCCTTGATGACCCAAATGTCCCCCTAGGGTACCCCCGAGGGTGCTGGAACTCCATCCCACCACCCCAAATCCATGTCCCACCACCCTGTCCCCATGTCCCACCACCCCAAATCTGTGTCCCACCACCCCAAATCCATCTCCTACCATCTTGTGATGATGTCCCCAAGTGCCACCACCCCTTGTCACCCCTCGGTGACCCCAAATGTCCCCCCAGGGCGCCCCCGAGGGCGTCATCGACCGCTGCAACTACGTGCGGGTGGGCACCACGCGGGTGCCGCTGACGCCGGCGGTGAAGGAGAAGATCCAGGCGGTGATCAAGGAGTGGGGCACGGGCAGGGACACCCTGCGCTGCCTGGCGCTGGCCACGCGCGACACGCCCCCCAAGAAGGAGGACATGGCCCTCGAGGACTCCTCCAAGTTCGCCGAGTACGAGGTGGGTGACGCGCCAGGTGCCACCGGGGGTGGTGGGACATCGGTTTGGGGTGGTGGGACCTGAGTTTGGGTGGTGGGACATCGGATTTGGGGTGGTGGGACCTGAGTTTGGGGTGGTGGGACCTCATTTTTGGGAGGTTTGGGGTGGTGGGACCTGAGTTTGGGGTGGTGGGACCTGAGTTTGGGGTGGTGGGACCTCATTTTTGGGAGGTTTGGGGTGGTGGGACTTCAGTTTTTGGGAGGTTTGGGCTGGTGGGACCTGAGTTTGGGGTGGTGGGACCTCATTTTTGGGAGGTTTGGGGTGGTAGGACTTCAGTTTTGGGGTGGTGAGATCTCGGTTTGGGTGGTGGGACCTCATCTTTTGGAGTTTTTGGGTGGTGGGACCTCGGTTTGGGTGGTGGGATCTCAGTTTGGGGAGCTTTGGGGTGGTGGGACCTCATTTTTGGGGTGGTGGGACCTGAATTTGGGGTGGTGGGACCTCATTTTTTGGAGGTTTGGGGTGGTGGGACCTCATTTTGGGGAGGTTTTGGGTGGTGGGACTTCAGTTTTTGGGAGGTTTGGGGTGGTGGGACCTGAATTTGGGGTGGTAGGACCTCATTTTTTTGAGGTTTAGGGTCTTCAGGATGGGTTAAAGTTGAGTTTTGGGGTGGTGGGACCTCACTTTGGGTGGTGGGACCTGAATTTGGGGAGGTTTGGGGTGGTGGGACCTGAATTTGGGGTGGTGGGACCTCATGTTTTGGAGGTTTGGGGTGGTGGGACATCGTTTTTTGGAGGTTTAGGGGTGGTGGGACCTGAATTTGGGGTGGTGGGACCTTGGTTTGGGGTGGTGGGATCTCGGTTTGGGTGGTGGGACCTCATTTTTGGGGTGGTGGGACTTCGTTTTTGGGAGGTTTGGGGTGGTGGGACATCATTTTGGGGTGGTGGGACCTTATTTTGGGTGGTGGGACCTGAATTTGGGGTGGTGGGACATCATTTTTGGGAGGTTTAGGGGTAGGGGGACGTCAGTTTTTGGAGGTTTTGGGTGGTGGGACTTCAGTTTTGGGGTGGTGGAATCTAACTTTTTGGAGTTTTGGATGGTGGGATCTCGGTTCGGGTGGTGGGACCCAATTTTGGGGAGGTTTAGGGTGGTGGGACCTCATTTTGGGGAGGTTTGGGGTGGTGGGACCTGAATTTGGGGTGGTGAGATCTCAGTTTGGGTGGCGGGACCTCATTTTTTTGGAGGTTTTGGGTGGTGGGACCTTGTTTTTGGGAGGTTTTGGGTGGTAGGATCTCATTTTTGGGGTGGTGGGACCTCAGTTTGGGTGGTGGGACCTCGGTTTGGGTGGTGGGACCTGAATTTGGGGAGGTTTGGGGTGGTGGGACCTCGGTTTTTGGAGGTTTGGGGTGGTGGGACATCATTTTTGGGAGGTTTGGGGTGGGAGGACTTCAGTTTTGGGGTGGTGGGACCTGAATTTGGGGTGGTGGGGCCTCGGCTTGGGTGGTGGGACCTCAGTTTAGATGGTGGGACCCAATTTTTTGGAGGTTTGGGGTGGTGGGACCCCAGTTTGGGGCAGTTTGGGGTCTTCAGGAGGGGTCAGACTTTGGGTTTTTGGTGTTCCTGGTCCTCCCTGACCCTCCAAGGTCCATTTTTTGGACCAAATTCTGAAGTTCCTCCTCCACCCCCACCCCAAAACTCCATTTGCTTCATCTCCTCAACCCCAAATCCTCAATTTTCACCCAAATTTTTGAAGTTTTTGAAGTTCCACCTCCACCTCACCCCAAAATTCCTTTTTCTGGGTTCTCCTGGTCCTCCATGACCATCCAAGGTCCTTTTCTGGTTTTCCTTGTTCTCCATGACCATCCAAGGTCCATTTTTTGGACCAAATTCTTCACCCCCACCCCAAAACTCCCTTTTTTTGATCTCCCCGACCCCAAACCCTCAATTTCCACCCCAAATTCCAAATTTTTGAAGTTCCACCTCCACCCCAAAACTCCTTTTTTTTTTGTTCTCTTGGTCCTCCCTGACCATCCAAGGTCCATTTTTTGGGTTCTCCTGGTTCTGTCTGAGCATCCAAGGACCTTTTTTGGGTCCTCCTGGTTCTCTGTCACCATCCAAGGACCTTTTTTGGGTCCTCCACCACCCTCCAAAGTCCATTTTTTGGTGTTCCTCCTCCACCCCCACCCCAAAACTCCATTTTCTTCATCTCCCAGACCCCAAACCCTCAATTTTCACCCCAAATTTTTGAAGTTTTTGAAGTCCCACCTCCACCTCCTTAACCTCCACCTCCATCCCACCCCAAAACTCCTTTTTTTTTAGTTCTTCTGGTTCTCCACCACCATCCAAGGTCCATTTTTTGGTTCTCCTGGTCCTCCATGACCATCCAAGGTCCATTTTTTGGTGTTCCTCCTCCACCCCACCCCAAAACTCCCTTTTTTTGATCTCCCACACCCCAAATCCTCAATTCCCACCCCAAATCCCAAAGTCCCACCTCCACGTTTCTCACCTCCACCTCCATCCCACCCCACCCCAGACCGACCTGACCTTCGTGGGCTGCGTGGGCATGCTGGACCCACCCCGCAAGGAGGTCATGGGCTCCATCCGGCTGTGCCGCGACGCCGGCATCCGCGTCATCATGATCACCGGGGACAACAAGGGCACGGCCATCGCCATCTGCCGCCGCATCGGCATCTTCGGCGAGGACGAGGAGGTCTCGGGCAAGGCCTACACCGGGCGGGAGTTCGACGACCTGCCGCTGTCCGAGCAGCGCGAGGCTTGCCGCCGCGCCTGCTGCTTCGCCCGCGTCGAGCCCACCCACAAGTCCAAGATCGTGGAGTTCCTGCAGTCCTTCGATGAGATCACCGCCATGGTGAGAACCTGGGTTTGGGTGGGTGGTTCTTGGTGGAGGTGCTTTTGGAGGTCCACCATGGATTGATGGAGGTTTGGGTGTCCACCATTGATTTATTTAGGTTTTGGGGCTCAGAAGTTCTTGATTGACATGGGTTTGGAGGTCCACCATGAATTGATGAGGTTTTGGAGGTCCACCATGGATTTATGGAGGTTTGGGAGTCCGTCATTGATTTATTTGGGTTTTGGAGTCAGAAGTTAGTGATTGATGAAGTTTTGAAGGTCCACCATGGATTGATGTGGGTTTGGAAGTCCACCATGGATTTATTTGGCTTTGGGGTCAATAGTTTTTGATTGATGAGGTTTTGGAGGTCCACCATGGATTTGTGGGGTCTGAGGGTCAATAGTTTTTGATTGCCCACCCACAAGTCCAAGATCGTGGAGTTCCTGCAGTCCTTCGATGAGATCACCGCCATGGTGAGCGGCTGGTGGACGTGGCTTTGGAGGTCCACCATCAATGGATGTGGTTTTGGGGTCAGAAGTAATTGATTGATGTGGTTTTGGAGGTCCACCATGGATTGATGGGGGTTTGGGAGTGGGAGGTTCTTGATTGACATAGTTTTGGAGGTCCACCATCGATTGATGAGGTTTTGGAGGTCCACCATGGATTTATTTGGGTCTGAGGGTCAATAGTTTTTGATTGCCCACCCACAAGTCCAAGATCGTGGAGTTCCTGCAGTCCTTCGATGAGATCACCGCCATGGTGAGGGGCTGGGGTGGGAGGTTCTTGATTGACGTGGTTTTGGAGGTCCACCATCGATTAAGATGGGTTTGGGTTCAATAGTTTTTGATTGACATGGTTTTGGAGGTCCACCATGGATTGACGTGGTTTTGGAGGTCCACCATAGGTTGACGTGGTTTTGGAGGTCCACCATGGATTGACGTGGTTTCGGAGGTCCACCATTGGTTTATGGGGGTTTGGGAGTGGGAGGTTCTTGGTTGATGTGTTTTTGGAGGTCCACCATCGATTTATTTGGGATTAGGGGTCAGAAGATCTTGATTGATGAGGTTTTGGAGGTCCACCATGGATTTGTGGGGTCTGAGGGTCAATAGTTTTTGATTGCCCACCCACAAGTCCAAGATCGTGGAGTTCCTACAGTCCTTCGATGAGATCACCACCATGGTGAGGGGCTGGGGTGGGAGGTTCTTGATTGATGTGGTTTTGGAGGTCCACCATCGATTAAGATGGGTTTGGGTTCAATAGTTTTTGATTGACATGGTTTTGGAGGTCCACCATGGATTGACGTGGTTTTGGAGGTCTACCATAGGTTGACGTGGTTTCGGAGGTCCACCATTGGTTTATGGGGGTTTGGGAGTGGGAGGTTCTTGGTTGATGTGGTTTTGGAGGTCCACCATGGATTTATTTGGGTCTGAGGGTCAATAGTTTTTGATTGCCCACCCACAAGTCCAAGATTGTGGAGTTCCTGCAGTCCTTCGATGAGATCACCGCCATGGTGAGAACCTGGGTTTGGTTGGGTGGTTCTTGGTGGAGGTGCTTTTGGAGGTCCACCATGGATTGATGAGGTTTTGGAGGTCCACCATGGATTTATGGAGGTTTGGGAGTCCGTCATTGATTTATTTGGGTTTTGGAGTCAGAAGTTAGTGATTGATGAAGTTTTGAAGGTCCACCATCGATTGAGATGGGTTTGAGGGTGGGAGGTGCTTGATGGACGTGGTTTTGGGGGTCCACCATGGGTTTATTTGGGTCTGAGGGTCAATAGTTTTTGATTGCCCACCCACAAGTCCAAGATCGTGGAGTTCCTGCAGTCCTTCGATGAGATCACCGCCATGGTGAGGGGCTGGTGGACGTGGCTTTGGAGGTCCACCTTGGATTTATGGGGGTTTGTGGTCAATTGCCATTGATTGATGAAGTTTTGGAGGTCCACCATCGATTTATGGGGGTTTGGGGGTCAGAAGTAATTGATTGACGTTGTTTTGGAGGTCTACGATTGATTGAGATGGTTTTGGAGATCCACCATGGATTTATTTGGGTTTTGGGGTCAAAAGTTCTTGATGGATGTGGTTTTGGAGGTCCACCATGGATTGATGGGGGTTTGGGAATCCGTAATTGATTTATTTGGGTTTTGGGGTCAGAAGTTCTTGATGGATGTGGGTTTGGGGTTCCACCAAGAACCCAATGTGGATTTTGATGCTCCTCATGAACCCAACATAGATTTTGGGGTTCCACCACGAACCCAACGTAGATTTTGACGTTCCTCACGAACTGGACGTGGTTTTTGAAGTCCCACCACCAACCCAACACATTTTTTGGTGTCCCACCACCAACCCAACGTGGTTTTTGAGGTCCCACCACCAACCCAACGTGGTTCTTGATGTTCCTCACAAACCTAACGTGTATTTTGGGGTCCCACCACCAACCCAATGTGGTTTTTGAGGTCCCACCACAAACCCAATGCATTTTTTGGAGTTCCACCACCAACCCAACACGTTTTTTGAGGTTCCACCATGAACCTAATGCATTTTTTGGTGTCCCACCACCAACCCAACGTGGTTTTTGAGGTTCCACCACAAACCCAACGTGGTTCTTGGTGTTCCTCACAAACCCAACGTGTTTTTTGAAGTCCCACCACCAACCCAATGCATTCTTTGGAGTTCCACCACCCACCCAACACGTTTTTTGAGGTCCTACCACCAACCCAACATGAATTTTGGAGTTCCACCACAAACCCAATGTAGATTTTGGGGTCCCACCATGAACTGAACATGGTTCTTGGTGTTCCTCACAAACCCAACGTGGTTTTTGAAGTCCCACCACCAACCCAACACGTTTTTTGAGGTCCCACCACGAACTGAATGCATTTTTTGGAGTTCCACCACCAACCCAATGTGGATTTTGGAGTTCCACCACCAACCCAACGTGAATTTTGAGGTTCCACCACCAACCCAACACGTTTTTTGAGGTCCCACCACGAACTGAATGCATTTTTTGGAGTTCCACCTCAAACCCAACGTGGATTTTGAAGTCCCACCACCAACCCAACACATTTTTTGGTGTCCCACCACCAACCCAACGTTTCTCCTCGCTGTCCCCCAGACCGGCGACGGCGTCAACGACGCTCCGGCGCTGAAGAAAGCCGAGATCGGCATCGCCATGGGCTCGGGCACGGCCGTGGCCAAGACGGCCTCGGAGATGGTCCTGGCCGACGACAACTTCTCCACCATCGTGGCAGCGGTGGAGGAGGGCAGGGCCATCTACAACAACATGAAGCAGTTCATTCGCTACCTCATCTCCTCCAACGTGGGCGAGGTCGTCTGGTGAGACACCGCTTTGGACTGGTTTGGACTGGTTTGGACTGGTTTGGACTGGTTTGGGGTGGTTTGGACTGGTTTGGACTGGTTTGGACTGGTTTGGGGTGGTGTGGACTGGTTTGGACCAGTTTGGGTCAATTTAGACCAAATTTGGACCAGTTTGGGGTGGTTTGGACCAAATTTGGACCAATTTAGACCCAATTTGGACAAAATTTGGACCCCTTTAGACCAGTTTGGACCAGTTTGGGTCAATTTGGACCAGTTTGGGTCAATTTGGACCATTTTGGACCACTTTGGGGTGGTTTGGACTGGTTTGGGGTGGTTTGGACCCCTTTAGACCAGTTTGGACCATTTTGGGTCAATTTGGACCAGTTTGGACCAGTTTGGACCAACTTTGGACCAATTTGGGGTGGTTTGGGCCAGTTTGGACCAGTTTGGACCAGTTTGGGGTGGTTTGGACCACTTTGGACCACTTTGGACCACTTTGGACCAGTTTGGACCAGTTTGGACCAGTTTGGGGTGGTTTGGACCAGTTTGGACTGGTTTGGACAATTTTGGGGTGGTTTGGACTGGTTTGAACTGGTTTGGACTGGTTTGGGTCGTTCGGACTGGTTTGGACTGGTTTGGGTCAGGTGGTCCTGGCGCCTCACTGGTTTTTGTATCTGCCCAATCCCAGTCCATCCCAGTCCATCCCAGTCCATCCCAGTTTGTCCCAGTCCTTCCTGAGTCCATCCTGAGTCCATTCCAGTCCCTCCCAGTCCAATCCAGTTTATCCTAACCTTCTCCCAGTCCCTCCCAGTCCATCCCAGTCCATCCCAGTTCCATTAAATGTCCCTGAATCCATTCCCAATCTCCTCCCAGTCCATCCCAGTCCCTCCCAGTTCAATCCCAGTCCCTCCCAGTCCCATTAAGTCTCCCTGAATCCATTCCCAACCTTCTCCTAGTCCATCCCAGTCCATCCCAGTCCATCCCACTTTATCCCAATCTCCTCCCACTCCATCCCAGTTCATCCCAGTTCAATCCCAGTCCCTCCCAGTCCCTCCCAGTCCATCCCAGTCCCTCCCAGTTCAATCCCAGTCCATCCCAGTCCCATTAAGTCTCCCTGAATCCATTCCCAATCTTCTCCTAGTCCATCCCAGTCCATCCCACTTTATTCCAATCTCCTCCCACTCCATCCCAGTTCATCCCAGTTCAATCCCAGTCCCTCCCAGTCCCTCCCAGTCCATCCCAGTCTCCGTTCCCGCAGCATTTTCCTGACGGCGGCGCTGGGGCTGCCCGAGGCGCTGATCCCGGTGCAGCTGCTCTGGGTCAACCTGGTCACCGATGGACTTCCTGCCACCGCCCTGGGCTTCAACCCCCCGGACCTGGACATCATGGACAAGCCACCGCGCAGCCCCAAGGAGCCTCTGATCAGCGGCTGGCTCTTCTTCAGATACCTGGCCATCGGTGGTGAGCACCTGGGGACCTCCTGGGGTCATCTTGGGGTCTTCTCAGGGTCATTTTGGGTTGTCTCATGATGTCCTGGGGTCGTTTTGGGTCGTCTTGGGTCATCTCAGGTCATCCAGAAACCCCCAGAGGTCATTCAGGGTGATAGTTCCTTGAGGAACCTTGGAGGAACATCTGGAGAACCTCAAAAAAAATCACCCAGAGGAACCCTAAGGGTCATCTTGGGGTCATTTTGGGTTGTTCAGAGGTCATTTCAGGTCATTTTAGGTCAGCTTGGGTCATCTTGGGTCACCCAGGGGGATGGTTCCTTGAGGAACCTTGGAGGAACATCTGGAGAACCTCATGGAAACATCTGGAGGAACCCCAAGGGTCATCTGGGGTCATCTTGTGGTCATTTTGGGTTGTTCAGGGGTCATTTTGGGGTCATTTTGGGTTATCTTGGGTTATCCACGGTGATGGTTTCTTGAGGAACCTTGGAGAAACATCTGGAGAACCTCATGGAAACTCCTGGAGAAACCCCAAGGGTCATCTGGGGTCATTTTGGGTCATTTTGTGGTCATTTTGGGTCATTCTGTGGTCATTTTGAGTTGTTCAGAGGTCATTTCAGGTCATCTTGGGTTACCCACGGTGATGGTTCCTCGAGGAACCTTGGAGGAACATCTGGAGAACCTCCAAAAATCACCCAGAGAAACCTTGAGGCTCACCTCAGGTCATCCAGGGGTCATCTTGGGTTGGCCAGAGGTCATCTCAGGCTGTCCGGGGCTCACCTTAGAGAAGGAACCTCCTTGGTTCCTTGAGGAACCTTGGAGGAACATCTGAAGAACCTCATGGAAACATCTGGAGAACCTCAAGGGATCATCAGGAGGTCCCCAGAGAGTTCCAGAGGTCATCCAGGGGTCATCTTCGGTCATCTTGGGTCATTTTGGGGTCATTTTGGGGTCATTTTGGGTCATCCTGGGGTCATCTATGGTGATGGTTCCTTGAGGAACTTTGGAAGAAACATCTGGAGGACCTCAAGGGATTATCTTGGGGTCACTTTGGGTTATTTTGGGGTCATTTTGCAGTCATTTTGGGTTGTCTCGGGGTCGTTTTGGGTCACCTTGGGTTGTCTTGGGTTGTCCAGAGGTCATTTTGGGTCATCCATGGTGATGGTTCCTTGAGGAACCTTGGAGGAACATCTGGAGAACCTCAAAAAAATCACCTGGAGAACCTCAAGGGTCATCTTGGAGTCATTTTAGGTTATCCAGGGGTCATTTTGGGTAATTTTGGGTCACCTTGGGTCATCCCGGGGTCACCTTAGAGAAGGTGCCTTGAGGAACCTTGGAGGAACATCTGGAGAACCTCCAGGAAACATCTGGAGAACCTCAAGGGTCATCTTGGGGTCATTTTGGGTTGTCCAGGGGTCATTTTGGGTCAGCTTGGGTCATCCAGAGACCCCCAGGGGTCATCCATGGTGATGGTTCCTTGAGGAACTTTGGAGAAACATCTGGAGAGCCTCAAAAAGTCACCTGGAGATCCCAAAAAAACACCTGGGGACACCCCCTGGTGGTCCCTTGGAGTTCCCGGTGGTGTCCCCAGGTGTCCCCAAGTGTCCCTGGAGGTTCCCAGAGGTTCTAGGAACGTCCCCGAGGTGTCCCCAGAGGTGTCCCCAGGTGTCCCTGGAGGTTCTGGGATTATCCCCAAGGTCCCCTGGAGGTTTCTGGAGGTTCTGAGATTGTCCCCTGGGTGTCCCCCAGGTGTCCCCAATGTCCCCAAGCGCTGTGTCCCCAGGTTCTGAGGATGTCCCCAGGTGTCCCCAAGGTGTCCCCAGATGTCCCCTGGATGTCCCTGGAGGTTCTAGGGATGTCCCCAAGCACCCCCAAGGTGTCCCCAAGGTGTCCCTGGAGGTTCATGGAGATTCTGGGAATGTCCCCATGGAGTCCCCAGGTTCTGGGATTGTCCCCAAAGTGTCCCTGGAGGTTCTGGGAATGTCCCCAAGGTATCCCAGATGTCCCCAAGGTGTCCCCTGGGTGTCCATGGGGGTTCTGGGATGTCCCCCAGGTGTCCCCGATGTCCCCAAAGTGTCCCCAGGTGTCCCCAGGGGTTCTGGGGATGTCCCCTGAGTGTCCCCCGGGTGTCCCCGATGTCCCCAAGATGTCCCCCAGGTGTCCCCGATGTCCCCAGGATGTCCCCGTGTGTCCCCGGGGGTTCTGGGGATGTCCCCCGAGTGTCCCCCAGGTGTCCCCGATGTCCCCAAGATGTCCCCCAGGTGTCCCCGATGTCCCCAAAGTGTCCCCAGGTGTCCCCAGGGGTTCTGGGGATGTCCCCCGGGTGTCCCCCAGGTGTCCCCGATGCCCCCCGGGTGTCCCCCGGGTGTCCCCGATGTCCCCAAAGTGTCCCCGTGTGTCCCCGGGGGTTCTGGGGATGTCCCCTGGGTGTCCCCCGGGTGTCCCCGATGTCCCCAAAGTGTCCCCAGGTGTCCCTGGGGGTTCTGGGGATGTCCCCCGGCTGTCCCCCGGGTGTCCCCGATGTCCCCAAAGTGTCCCCAAATGTCCCCAGGGGTTCTGGGGATGTCCCCCGGGTGTCCCCCGGGTGTCCCCCGGGTGTCCCCGATGTCCCCAAGATGTCCCCGTGTGTCCCCGATGTCCCCAAGATGTCCCCGTGTGTCCCTGGGGGTTCTGGGGATGTCCCCCGGCTGTCCCCCGGCTGTCCCCGATGTCCCCAAGGTGTCCCCAGGTGTCCCAGGGGGTTCTGGGGATGTCCCCCGGGTGTCCCCCGGGTGTCCCCCGGGTGTCCCCGATGTCCCCAAGCTGTCCCCGGTGTCCCCAGGCTATGTCGGGGCAGCCACGGTCGGCGCTGCTGCCTGGTGGTTCCTCTTCGCCGAGGACGGACCCAACGTCAGCTACCACCAGCTGGTGAGTGTCCCCCAGTGTCCCCAAATGTCCCCAAATGTCCCCAGGTGTTCCCAAGGTGTCACCATACATCCACAAATGTCCACAAATGTCCCCAAAGTGTCCCCAAGTGTCCCTGGAGGTTCTGGAGGTATCTCCTGAGGGTTCCTGGAGGTGTCCCCAAGTGTCTCCAAATTGTTCCCGAGTGTCCCCTGGGTGTCCCCAAGTGTCCCCGAGTGTCCCCGAGTGTCCCCAAGTGTCCCCAAATGTTCCCAAGGTGTCACCAGGTGTCCCCAAATGTCCCCGAGGTGTCCCCTGGTGTCTCTGGAGGTTCCTGGAGGTTCTGGGAATGTCCCCGAGTGTCCCCAAGTGTCCCCAAATGTCCCTATGGTGTTCCCAAGTGTCCCCACGGTGTCATCAAATGTCACCATGTGTCCCTAGAGGTACCTGGAGGTTGTGGGAATGTCCCCAGCTGTCCCCAGGGTGTCCCCTGGGTGTTCCCAAGTGTCCCTAAATGTCCCCATATGTCCCCTGGAGGTTCTGGGAATGTCCGCATGGTGTCCCCAAGTGTCCCCTGGGTGTTCCTAGGTTGTCCCCAAATGTCCCCAGGTGTCCCAGGAGGTTTCTGGAGGTTCTGGGAATGTCCCCAGGTGTCCCCAAGTATCCCCAAGTGTCGCCAAGGTGTCCTCAAGTGTCCCCAAGTGTCCCCAAGGTGTCCCCAAATGTCCCCTGGAGGTTCCGGGAATGTCCCCTTGGTGTCCCCAAGTGTCCCTGGAGGTTCCTGAGGGTCCTGGAGGTGTCCCCAAGTGTTCCAAGGTGTCCCCAAGGTGTCCTCAAATGTCCCCTGGAGGTTCTGGGAATGTCCCCAGGTGTCTCCAGGTTGTCCCCAGATGTCCCCAAGTGTCCCCAATGTCCCCAATGTCCCCAGACTCACTTCATGCAGTGCACAGAGCACGACGCGGAGTGTCCCATGGTGTCCCCAGGGTGTCCCCAAGGTGTCACCCCTCAGTGTCCCCAGGTGACCCCAGGTGACCCCAGGTGTCCCCAATGTCCCCAATGTCCCCAATGTCCCCTGTGTCCCCAGACTCACTTCATGCAGTGCACAGAGCACAACGTGGAGTTCGAAGGCCTCGACTGTGACATCTTCGAGTCCCCAGTGCCGATGACAATGGCGCTGTCGGTGCTGGTGACAATCGAGATGTGCAACGCGCTCAACAGGTGAGGGACAGCGTCATTGCCATTGTCACTGTCACCATTGTCACCTTGGTCATTGTCATTGTCACCATTGTCACCTTCATCATTGTCATCATTGTCATCATTATTGTCACTGTCATTGTCATTGTCATGGTCACGGTGACGATCGAGATGTGCAACGAGCTCAACAGGTGAGGGACACTGCCATTGTCATTGTCACCTCGGTCATTGTCATTGTCATTGTCACCATTGTCATCATTGTCACTGTTGTCATTGTCATTGTTATCATCATTGTCACCATTGTCATGGTCATCGTTGTCACGGTGACGATCAAGATGTGCAATGCCCTCAGCAGGTGAGGGACACTGCCATTGTCATTGTCATTGTCATTGTCACCTTGGTCATTGTCACTGTCACCATTGTCATTGTCATTGTCATTGTCATTGTCATTGTCATTGTCATTGTCATTGTCATTGTCATTGTCATTGTCATTGTCTGGTCGTGGTCATGGTGACAATCGAGATGTGCAACGCGCTCAACAGGTGAGGGACAGTGTCATTGTCATTGTCACCTTGGTCATTGTCATCATTGTCACCATTGCCATCGTTATTGTCACCATTGTCACGGTCATCATTGTCATTGTCACCCTTGTCACCATTGTCATCATTGTCCAGTCATGGTCATGGTCATGGTGACCATGGAGATCTGCAACGCGTTCAACAGGGGAGGGACAGTGTCACCTTTGTCATCATTGTCATCGTTGTCATTGTCATCATCATTGTCCCCCCACCCTGTGGTGACCCCACTGTCCCCAATGTCCCCAACATCCCCAACGTCCCCAGTGACCCAATGTCCCCAATGCCCCCAATGTCCTCAATGTCCTCAATGTCCCCAATGTCCACAAATGTCCCCAGGATCTCGGACAGGGGTGGTGGCATTCCCCACGAGCTCCTGGACAAGGTGACCGAGTGTCACCAATGTCCCCAATCCCATTAATGTCCCCAATGTTACCAATGTTCCTAATCCAACGTCCCCAATGTCCCCAATGCCCCAATGTCCCCAATGTCCCCAACATCCCCAATGTCCCCAATGTCCCCAATGTCCCCAACGTCCCCGAAGTCCTCAACGTCCCCAATGCCCCCAATGTCCCCAATGTCCCCAATGTCCCCAACATCCCCAACGTCCCCAATGTCCCCAATGTCCCCAACATCCCCAACGTCCCCAACGTCCCCAATGTCCCCATGACCCCATGGTGACCCTGATGTCCCCAATGCCCCCAACGTCCCCAATGTCCCCAATGCCCCCAACGTCCCCAATGTCCCCATGACCCCATGGTGACCCTGATGTCCCCAATGTCCCCAATGTCCCCAATGCCCCCAATGTCCCCATGACCCCATGGTGACCCCGATGTCCCCAATGTCCCCAATGTCCCCAATGTCCCCATGACCCCATGGTGACCCCGATGTCCCCGATGTCCCCAATGTCCCCAATGTCCCCAATGCCCCCAATGTCCCCATGACCCCATGGTGACCCTGATGTCCCCAATGTCCCCAATGCCCCCAATGTCCCCAATGTCCCCATGACCCCATGGTGACCCCGATGTCCCCGATGTCCCCAATGTCCCCATGACCCCATGGTGACCCCGATGTCCCCGATGTCCCCAGCCTGTCGGAGAACCAGTCCCTGGCGCGGATGCCACCGTGGGTGAACATTTGGCTCATGGGCTCCATCTGCCTCTCCATGTCCCTGCACTTCGTCATCCTCTACATCGACCCCCTGCCCGTAAGGGACACGCGGGGACACCGCGGGGACACCGCAGAGGGGCGCTGGCCTTGGGGACATCGGGGTGGTGGCCATGGGGACAGTGGGGTGGTCATTGGGGTGGTGGTCATCATGGTGGTGGTCATTGGGTTGATGGTGGCCTTGGGGACATTGAGGGGGTGGCCTTGGGGACGTGGGAGTGGTGGCCATGGGGACATTGGGTTGGGGACATTGTGTTGGTGGTCATTGGGTTGGTGGTCATTGATTTGGTGGCCTTGGGGACATGAGGGTGGTGGCCTTGGGGATGTTGGGTTAGTGGTCATTGAGTTGGTGGCCATGGACTTGGTGGTCATTGGGGTGGTGGCCATGGGGACATGGGGGTGGTGGCCTTGGGGACGTTGGCCTGGTGGCCATGGGGACATCGGGGTTGGTGGCCTTAGGGACATTGAGTTGGTGGTCATTGGGGTGGTGACCATGGGGACGTTGGGTTGGTGGCCTGGAGGACATTGGGGTGGTGGCCATGGGGTTGGTGGTCATTGAGTTGGTGGCCATGGGGACATTGGGGTGGTGGCCTTGGCAGTGGTGGTCATTGGGGTTGGTGGCCATGGGGTTGATGGCCTTGGGGACATTGGGTTGATGGTCATTGGGGTGGTGGCCATGGGGACATTGGGGTGGTGGCCATGAGGTTGGTGGTCATTGGGATTGGTAGCCATGGGCTTGGTGGCCATGGGGACATTGGCCTGGTGGCCTTGGGGTCATTGGGTTGGGGACATTGGGTGGTCATTGGGTTGGTGGCCTTGGGGACATTGGGTTGATGGTCATCAGGGTTGATGGTCATTGGGGTTGGTGGCCATGGGGACATCGTCCTGGTGGTCATGGGGTTGGTGGTCATTAATTTGGTGGCCATGGGGACATTGGGGTTGGTGGTCATCGGGGTTGGTGGTCATTTGGGCTGGTGGTCATTGGGGTGATGGTCACAGGATTGGTGGCCTTAGGGACACTGAGTTGGTGGTCATTGGGGTGGTGGCCCCGGGGACATCGGCCTGCTGGCCATGGGCTTGGTGGTCATCAAATTCAGTGACCATAGCGGGGATTTGGTGGCCACAGGGGTCATTTCGGTGGCCATGACAATGTTTTGGTGGCCACGGCCACTGCGTTGACCACAACTCACTTGACTTTGGCTTTGATGACCTTTGGGTGGAGTGACCATTGGGTTTTGATGACCGCGGGTGACCCTGGTGGCCCGGAGGTGACTTTGGTGGCCCTGACGTGACTTTGGTGGCTCCGGGGTGACCCTGGTGGCCCCGAGGTGACTTTGGTGACCCCGAGATGACCATGGTGGCCCCAAGATGACCCTGGTGGCCCCAGGGTGACTTTGGTGACCCCGAGGTGACTTTGGTGGCCCCGAGGTGACCCCGAGGGATGTCCCCGGTGTCCCCAGATGATCTTCAAGCTGACGCCGCTGTCGCTGACCCATTGGCTCATGGTCATCAAGATCTCCTTCCCGGTCATCCTGCTGGACGAGGCCCTCAAGTTCATCGCCAGGAACTACCTGGAGGGTGAGCCACCCCCCCGTGTCACCTCCTGTCCCCTCCCGGTCACCCCTGACCATCCGTGGTCACCCCTGTCCCCTCCTGGTCACCCCTGGCTACTCCTGTCCCCTCCTGACCATCCCTGGTCACCCCTGGTCACTCCTGGTCACTCATGACCACCCCTGTCCCCTCCTGGCCACCCCCCCTGGTCATCCCTGGCCACCTCTGGTCACCTCTGGTCACCCCTGGTCACTTCTGGCCACTCATGACCATCCCTGGTCACCCCTGGTCAGCCCTGACCATCCCTGGTCAGCCTTGTCCCCTCCCTGTCCCCTCGCTGTCCCCTTGACCATCTCGATGTCCACTCCATGGTCACCTCCACGGTCACCTCCATCCCCTGATGTCCCCAATGTCCCCACTGTCCCCTCCACGGTCACCTCCGTTGTCACTCCCATGGTCACCTCTGGTCACTCCCATGGTCACCTCCATTCCCTCCCTGTCCCCTCCCTGTCCCCTTGACCATCTGCATGTCCCCTCCATGGTCACCTCCATCCCCCAATGTCCCCAATGTCCCCACTGTCCCCCCCATGGCCACTCCCATGGCCACCTCCATTGTCACTTCTGGTCACTCCCATGGTCACCTCCATCCCCTGATGTCCCCAATGTCCCCACTGTCCCCTCCACGGTCACCTCCATTGTCACTCCCATGGTCACCTCCATCCCTCAATGTCCCCTTGACCATCCCCATGTCCCCTCTATTGTCACCTCCATGGTCACATTAACCATCTCGATGTCCCCTCTGTCCCCTGATGTCCCCACTGTCCCCTCCATGGTCACCTCCGGTCACTCCCATGGTCACCTCCATGGTCACTCCCATGGTCACCTCCATCCCCTAATGTCCCCAATGTCCCCTCCATGTCCCCTCCATGATCACCTTGAACATCTTGATGTCCCCTCCATGGTCACCTCCATCCCCCGATGTCCCCTCCATGGTCACCCCATGGTCACCTTGACCATCTCGATGTCCACTCCACGTCCCCTCCATGGTCACTCCCATGGTCACCTCCATCCCCCGATGTCCCCAATGTCCCCACTGTCCCCTCCATGGTCACTCCCATGGTCACCTCCATCCCCTGATGTCCCCACTGTCCCCTCCATGGTCACCCCATGGTCACCTTGACCATCTCGATGTCCCCTCTATTGTCACCTCCATGGTCACAGTGACCATTTCAATGTCCCCACTGTCCCCTCCATGGTCACCTCCATGACCTCAACCATCTCGATGTCACCTCCATCCCCTCCCTGTCCCCTTGACCATCTCCATGTCCCCTCCATGGTCACTCCCATGGTCACCTCCATCCCCTCCATGATCACATTGACCATCTCCATGTCCCCTCCATGGTCACCTCCATCCCCTGATGTCCCCAATGTCCCCACTGTCCCCTCCATGGTCACTCCCATGGTCACCTCCATCCCCCGATGTCCCCAATGTCCCCTCTGTCCCCTCCCCCATCTCATGTCCATCTTCTCCCTCCAGCGTGACCTGGCCCGGCCCCGAGCTCAGGTACCGAGGACATGTCACTGTCACCTCTGTGTCACCTCATTGTCACCTCTGTGTCATTGTCACCTCTGTGTCACCTCATTGTCACCTCTGTGTGTGTCATTGTCACCTCATTGTCACCTTTCTGCTATTGTCACCTCTGTGTCGCTGTCACCTCAGTGTCACCTTTGTGTCATTGTCATCTCTGTGTCACCTTTCTGACATTGTCACCTCTCTGTCATTGTCACCTCTCTGTGTCATTGTCACCTCTGTGTCACCTCATTATCATTGTCACCTCCGTGTGTGTCATTGTCACCTTTCTGCCATTGTCACCTCTGTGTCATTGTCACCTCGTTATCATGGCATTGTCACCTCTTGTGTCATGTCATTGTCATTGTCACCTCCTGTGTCATTGTCACGTCAATGTCGTTGTCACCTCCTGTGGCTCACTGTCACCTCATTGTCACCTTCGTGTCACTGTCACCTCATTGTCACCTGTCATTGTCATGTCTATCACCTCTTTGTTACCTCATTGTCACCTCATCGTGACCTCATTCTCATTGTCATTGTCACCTCTTTGTCACCTCCTGTGTCATTGTCACCTCCTGTGTCACCTCTGTGTGCCCTCCCTGTAATTGTCACTTCTGTGTCACCTGTCACTGTCACCTACCTTTGTCACCTTCACGTGTGTCATTGTCACCTCTGCGTCACCTCTCTGCCATTGTCACCACCCTGTCACTGTCACCTCCTTGTCACCTCCGTGTCATTGTCACCTCATTGTCATTGCCACCTCTGTCACCTCATCGTCACCTGTGCGTCATTATCACCTCTGTGTCACTTCATTGTCACCTCCTGTGTCATTGTCACCTTTGTGTCACTGTCACCTCATTGTCATCATCACCTCCTGTGTCAGCTCCTTGTCATTGTCCCCTCTCTGTCATTGTCACTTCTGTCACCTCTTTGTCACGTCTGTGCCACCTCATTGTCACCTCCTGTGTCAGTTTCACCTTTGTCACCTCATTGTCACCTCATTGTCACCTCATTGTCACCTCATTGTCACCTCTTTGTCATTGCCAACTTTGTCACCTCATTGTCACTTCCTCTGCCCTTCCTGTCATTGTCACCTCATTGTTGTCGTCACCTCATTGTCACCTGTCATTGTCACATCTGTCACCTTTGTCACCTCATTGTCATTGTCATCTCATTGTCATATTCACCTTCGTGTCACTGTCACCTCAATGTCACCTGTGTCATCTGCCTGTCATTGTCACCTCTCTGTCATTGTCACCTCATTGTCACCTCTGTGTCACCTCCTGCGTCATTGTCACCTCATTGTCACCTCTGCCACCTTCGTGTCACTGTCACCTCATTGCCATCTCAGTGTCATTGTCACCTCCTGTGTCATTGTCACCATCGTCACCTTCGTGCCATTGTCACCTCAATGTCACCTGTGCCATCTCCCTGTCATTGTCACCTCTCTGTAATTGTCACCTCATTGTCACCTTCGTGTCATTGTCACCTCATTGTCACCTTCGTGTCACTGTCACCTCATTGTCATTGTCACCTCAATGTCACCTGTGCCATCTCCCTGTCATTGTCACCTCTCTGTAATTGTCACCTCATTGTCACCTTCGTGTCACTGTCACCTCATTGTCATCTCAGTGTCATTGTCACCTCCTGTGTCGTTGTCACCATCGTCACCTTCGTGTCATTGTCACCTCAATGTCACCTCATTGTCATCTCCCTGTCATTGTCACCTCATTGTCACTGTCACCTCAATGTCACCTGTGTCATCTCAGTGTCATTGTCACCTCTCTGTCATTGTCACCTCATTGTCACTGTCACCTCAGCGTCACCTTCGTGCCATTGTCACCTCCCTGTCCCCCCCCCGATGTCCCCAATGTCCCCGCGATGTGACCCCAATGGGGGTGGGGGGGGGTGGGGTCTGGGGTTGGGGGCGGGGCTCTGACCGCCATGACGTCACTCCGCGTGACGTCACCGCGGCTGCTGTGACATCACCGGTGACGTCACACCTCTCCCCTCCCCCCACAGTGGACGAGGGCCCCCGGAAGAAGCGGAAGTGACGCGGGGGGTGACACCCCCGGACCCGCCCCTCCCCCACCCCCCCATTTTCCCACGCCCCTCCCCCACCCCCCCATTTTCCCACGCCCCTCCCCCACCCCCCCATTTTCCCACGCCCCTCCCCCACCCCGGGGGGTCCCGGGGGGGGTTGGGGGTCGCCCCCTGCAGTGGGGCCCCCCCAAAAAACCCCCCGGGGACCCCCCAAAAATGTGGGGGGGAGGGGCGCCAACCCTCCCCCACCCCCCCCCCCAAATCTGCCCCTCCCCCACCCCCAAAATTCCCTCGAAATTCCTTTGAATTCTCCCCAAAATTTCCCAAATCCGCCCCTCCCCCACCCCCCCCGCCGGTCCTTGGGGTGCCCCTCCCCCCCCATCCGCCCCTCCCCCACCCCCCCAAAAAATTCCGCCCCTCCCCCACCCCCGGCGTCGCTTATTTATTGCCAATAAAGAGAATTTCCCCTCCCCCACCCCAAAATCGCTGAGTTTTTTGGGTTTTTTGGGGGGGTGGGGGAGGGGCGGGACCGTCTGGAGGTGGGGGAGGGGCTGGCCACGCCCCCCACCCAAAAAAATCGCGGCCACGCCCCCATTTTTGGGGTAGGGGGAAGGGTAGAATTATGGGGCGGGGTCCTCCGAGCCGCCAGGGGGCGCCAATGAATGAGGGGGAACCCCAAAAATTCATCGAAGAATTCCTAAAATTCATCGAAAAATTCCCAAAATTCATCGAAAAATTCCCAAAATTCGCCCTGGGATGCCAAAATTCATCAAGGAATTCCCAAAATTCATCTTGGGACCCCAAATCCATTCAAGAATTCCCAAAATTCGCCCTGGGATGTCCCAAAATTCATTCTGGGACCCCAAAATTCATCAAAGAATTCCCAAAATTCACCCTGGGATGTCCCAAAATTCATCTTGGGATCCCAAAATTCATTGAGGAATTCCCAAAATTAATCGAAAAATTCCCAAAATTCATCTCGGGATGCCCAAAATTCATCAAAGAATTCCCAAAATTCATCTTGGGATCCCAAAATTCATCTTGGGATCCCAAAATTCAACCTGGGGAGCCCAAAATTCATTTTGGGATCCCAAAATCTGTTCAAGAATTCCCAAAATCCACCCGGAGATGTCCCAAAATTCATCCTGGGACACCAAAATTCATCAAAGAATTCCCAAAAATCCACCCCTGGGATCCCCAATTCCCCAAATTTTGGGATATCAGCTCCCAATCCTCCCAAAATTACCCAAATCCCTCCCGAAATTCCCCAGAATTCCACCAAAATTCCCCAAAATCTCCCAAATTTCAGAGTCATCATCTCCAAAATTCCCCAAAATTCCCAAATTCCCCAAAATTTTGGGGACAAGGCCCCAAAAAACCACCCCGAGACCCCCAAATCCCCCAAAGTTCCCCAAATTTCCCCCAAATTTCACCAAATCCTCCAAATTTCAGGACCATCGCCCTGAAAATCCCCCAAAGTTCTCGAAAAATTCCCCAAAATTCCCCTAAATCCTCTACATTTTGGGATATCACCTCCCAGTCCTCCCCAAAATCTCCCAAATCCCTCCCAAAATCCCCCAATTTTCAGGGCTATCAATCACCCCTAAAATTCCCCAAAATTTCCCCCAAATCCCTCAAATTTTGGGTAACGTCCCCAAAATCCCCCAAATTTCAGGACCATCACCCCCAAAATCCCCAAAATTCCCCCAAATCTTCAAAATTTCGTGGTCATCAACCCAAAATCCCCCAAATTTCAGAACCGTCGTCTCCAAAATCCCCCCAAAATTCCCAAATTTCAGGGCCTTCCCCCCTAAAATCCCCCAAAATTCCCAAAATCCCTCCCAAAATCCCCCGAATTTTTGGATAACACACCCCAATCCCCCCCAAAAACTCCCCAAAATTCCCAAATTTCAGGACCATCACCCCCAAATTTCCCAAAATCCTCCAAATCCCTCAAATTTCAGGTCCATCGGCCCAAAATTCCCCAAAATATCCCAAATTTTTCGACATTGCCCCCAAAATTCCCCCCAAATCCCCCAAATTTCGGAGCCATCACCCCCAAAATTCCCAAATCCCCCCCAAAAATCCCCCAAAATTGCCCAAATTCCACCAAAATCCTCCAAAATTCCCCCAAATTTCAGGTCCATTGCCCCAAAATTCCCCCAAAATCCTCCAAATTTCAGGACCATCACCCCCAAATTTCCCAAAATTCCTTCAGCCCCCGCCAAAATTCCCCAAAATTCCCCAAAATTCCCCAAATTTCCCCACCCCCAACAAAAAAACCACAACACCGATTGCAAAATCTCCGTTTTTATCCCCGAAACGCCAAAATTTTTGGATTTTTGGGGTCACCCCCGAAGCCGGGCTGGGATTTTCGGGATTTTTTGGGATTTCCCGGATTTTTTTGGGGATTTTTTTGGGATTTTTGGGGTCTCTACTCCCCCTCCTTGTCCTCGCCGTGGGTGATGACATAGCAAATGTTTTTGTAGTCGACGTTGCCTGCCACGTCCGGCGGGAAGGCGGCCCACATGTTCTTGATCTGAAATTTGGGAAATTTGGGATTTTTTTGGGATTTTTTGGAAAATTTTGGAATTTTTTGGGGAATTTTTGGGGATTTTTAGGGATTTTTGGGGGATTTTTGCGGATTTTTTGGGATTTTGGGGGGATTTTGGGGGGAATTTAATGCAAGTTTGAGAGTCCCAAAGTGGAATTTTGGGGATTTTTGGAGATTTTTGGGAAATTTTGGAATTTTTTTTCGGGGATTTTTGGAGACTTTTTGGGAATTCTTTTGAATTTTTGGGGGGAATTTGGGGGATTTTTTTGGTATTTTTTTGAATTCTTTCGGGAATTTTTGAGGATTTGGGGAAGGGTTTGGGCGTTTTTGAGGAAATTTCATGGAAGTTTGAGAGTTCCAAAGTGGCATTTTGGGGATTTTTTGGGAATTTTTTGGGATTTTTGGGGGGGAATTTTTTTGAATTTTTGGGGGGGAATTTGGGGATTTGGGGAGGGGTTTTAATAGAAATTTATGAGTTCCAAAGGGGAGATTTGAGGAAGATTTAGGGCCCCACATGTTCTTGATCTGAGATTTGGGAAAATTTAGGAAATTTTGAGATTTTTGGGATTCTTTCGGGATTTTTCAGGATTTTTTTTTAAATTTTTTTCGGGAATTTTTGGGGCTTTGGGATGGTTTTTAGTGGAATTAATTAGATTTAATGTAAATGGAACGGAAATTTGAGGGTCCCGAAGTGAAATTTTGGGGATTTTTGGGGTTTTTTGGGGGTGATTTTGGGGTTTTTGGGGTCCCTGGATCACATTTTGAGGATATTTCAGGGGATTTTGGGGGTTTTTGGGGGATATTTCAGAGGTTTTTGGGGTGATTTGGGGGGTTTTGGTGTCAATGGATCAGATTTTGGGGTTTTTGGGGTCGCCGGATCAGATTTTGAGGATATTTCAGGGGATTTTGGGGATTTTTGGGGTGATTTTGGGGTTTTTGGGGTCGCCGGATCAGATTTTGGGGATATTTTGGGGAATTTTGGGGAATTTTTGGGTGATTTTTGGGTATTTTGGGGTGATTTTGGGTTTTTTGGGGTCGCTGGGTCAGATTTTGGGGCTATTTCAGGGGATTTCGGGGATTTTTGGGGTGATTTTTGGGTATTTTGGGGTGATTTTGGGGTTTTTGGGGTCGCCGGATCAGATTTTGAGGATATTTTGGGGAATTTTGGGGAATTCTGGGGATTTTTGGGGGTTTTGGGGTGATTTTGGAGGTTTTTTTGGGTGATTCTGGGGTTTTTGGGGTCCCTGGGTCAGATTTTGAGGCTATTTTGGGGGATTTTGGGGATTTTTGGGGTGATTTTTGGGTATTTTGGGGTGATTTTGGGTTTTTTGGGGTCGCCGGATCAGATTTTGAGGAAATTTTGAGGATATTTTGGGGAATTTTGGGGTTTTTTGGGGTCGCTGACCTCCTCGGGGGTGAAGCGGTCGCACTGAGTGGTCAGCAGCTCCTCCAGGCTGGGGGGGGGGAGGGGCGAGAATGGGGGCGTGGTCACCCCAAAAATGTCCCCTCCCCCCTCCAAATCCGCGCCAAATTCGGGGTCTCCCCTCCCCCATCCCCCCCCCAAGGTTTGGCCCTTCCCCCACCCCAAATTTGGGCCCTCCCCTCCCCCCATCCCAGGGGTGATTTCCTTCCCCTCCCCCACCCCAAATATTCTAATTAGTGGA
>JAXCHO010000788.1:0-75618 GCA_036630365.1 Acanthiza pusilla
TCCCCTCCCCTCCCCTCCCCTCCCCTCCCCTCTTCTTCCTGGTGTACGTAGATCTTCCTGTAGTACCCTGCGTCTGTGTGCCCTGTTGCTAGGGGGTCTTTTGCTGCCTTTTGGTGGTCGTGAGGCTGAAGGCCAAAGTCTTCCTCCGATGTTTTTTAGTAATCTTACACAATGGGGAGGGGGCTTTACATCACTGGATAGGTGGTCCTGGCATTGCTTGATTATCTGCTCCTTCTGAGGGTCTTGTGCTTCTGACATTTCTTAATCATCTGCTCCTTCTGACTTAACTTAGGCAATCTCTGTTTCTTTTCCTGGCTTTTATTAGGCAAGGTTAGTTCCTCTTGGCTTTTATTAGGCAAAAGTTATAAGCTTTCTTAAGCAAAGTTCGATTAACAAACACAAGGCTATTGATTACAATTTTAACAAGATTTGATTAACAAACTCAAAACTATTTATAACACTCTGAAGTGTTGCTGGCAATGACTGAGGAGAAGCAGGGCAGAAGAAACGCAGCCCCGAGAAAAGAAGGAGGACGAGAGGGGAGGGCAATGGAAGGAGGCGCTCCGGAGGCACTGGCAGCTCCCGAGTGGCCGTGCAATGGCAACAGCCACAGGGACCGCTCAGGGCCGGGAAAGGGCAGAAAATGTGCCCGTTTGGACAAATGTGTGCTCGCCTCTCAGGAGAGAGAAACACACCCGGCTGAGCTGACCCGGTGATGCAAATCAACCGCTTTTACTTGAAAGACATTGTCCCCTCACAGTTCTGTCTAATAGTGAGCTGTTTCTCACAGGCATTTGGGATCATTTTAATAAGCGGCTCAGAACAAGGTGCTGGGAGCCCACGAGTCCAGGCCCTGCTCCACACCATTTCCAATGGCTGTGGCTGCTGAGGGGGGGCCGCAGGTGGCCCTTGGTGACACGGGTGCCTTGTGTCAGGGCCCTCCCTCTGTGATGCGGGACATGGCGCAGCCCAAAGGCCCTTGTGACATCAGAGAGCCCTGGCCTGGCTGAGGGGATCCAAGGGACACCGCAGTTGCCATGGCCAGTGCCAGGAGAGCCGCCGTGGCAGCAGCAAGCAGCTCCCGGGAGCCGTCTGTGTGGCAGCGTGTCCCACATGGAGCAGGACAAGGCAAAGCCCAAGTGCCAGCCCCACAGCCCCTTGCCCAGCTGGTGGCAACAGCAGCCCCTCAGTGGGCAGGCGCTGGGGGCAGTGGGCAGCTCAGTCCTGCCCCGCTCCAAGACTGAGCACGAGAAGGGGCCTCGGCTGAGGAGCTGCATCTTGCCCAGTGTGAGCATGAGGAAGAGCTGTCCCCTCAATAAGCCGGGAGTCAGGAACAGAGCCCCTGGGCGCAGTCCAGGAGGGAGGATGCCAGTGAGCAGGAGCTGGCACAGGACAGCTGGGCAGATGCCAGTGTGGAGCCCGAGACCTTGCCATGGGCAGATGATGAGTGGGCCGAGGACGTGAGGCATCCTGGAGCTGGTAGAAGAAGCAGCAGAAGGCAGGGAGGAAAGGCTGCCACTTTGGACAGCAGGTGAGCGCCGCGTGGCTTTCCCTCGGGATGCTTGGGTTGACCGCCTGTCCCTGGGGCTGCGCCCCCAAGTGCCGTTCCAGGCCACACTTGCCCTTGTGGAAGGCCGAGCCCCCGTGGCACAGGCGGCTTCTCCCGGCCTGGCCCAGCAGGTGCCCGAGGCAGGGACCCAGAGCCCTTCCATTTCATTCCATTCCATTCCATTCCATTCCATTCCATTCCATTCCATTCCATTCCATTCCATTCCATTCCATTCCATTCCATTCCATTCCATTCCATTCCATTCCATACTTATTCTATGCTATTACATCCCATTCTATCCGATTCCATTTCCAATGCATTCCATACAATTCCATGCCATCCCATTTCCATACCATTAGATCCCATTCCATTTCCATTCCATTCCATTCCATTCCATTCCATTCCATTCCATTCCATTCCATTCCTTTCCATTCATATTCAGCGCCATTCCATTCCATTCCATTCCATTCCATTCCATTCCATTCCATTCCATTCCATTCCATTCCATTCCTATTATATGCTATTCCATCCCCTTCCATCCGATTCCATTTCCATTCCATTCCATCCCTTTACATCCCATTCAATCTCATCCCATTTCCATCATCTTCCATCCCATACGATTCTATCCCACTCCATGTCATCCCATTCCATTTCCATTCCATTCCATTCCATTCCATTTCATTCCATTCCGTGGCAGGCAATTCCATCACATTTAATCACATTCCATTCCGTCCTATTCCATTCCATTCCATTCCATTCCATTCCATTCCATTCCATTCCATTCCATTCCATTCCATTCCATTCCATCCCATTCAAATATATTGCATTCCATTCCGTTCCATTCTATTCCGTTCCATTCCATTAATTCCATTCCTTTCCATGCAATTTCATGCCATTCCTTTCCAATCCATTCTGTCCCACTCTTTCCCATTCCATAGCATTACACTGAATTCCCTTTAGTGCCATTCCATACCATGCCGCTCCAATCCTTTCCATTCCATTCCATTCCATTCCATTCCATTCCATTCCATTCCATTCCATTCCATTCCATTCCATTCCATTACATTTCATTCCATTCCATTCCTATTGTATGCAATACCGTGCCATTCCTTTCCATGCCATTCTGTTCCATGCCATGCAATGCCATGACATTCCATTCCATTCCATCCCATTCCATTCCATCCCATTCCATCCCATTCCATTTCCATACCATTTCATCTTATTCCATTTTGATTCCATTCCATTCCATTCCATTCCATTCCATTCCATTCCATTCCATTCCATTCCATTCCACTCCGTTCCGTTCCGTTCCGTTCCGTTCCATTCCATTCCATTCCATGCCATTCCATTCGTATCTATGGTTTTCCATCCTATTCCATTCCATTCCATCCCATTCCATTCCATTCCATTCCATTCCATTCCATTCCATTCCATTCCATTCCATTCCATTCCATTCCATTCCATTCCATTCCTATTGTCTGCAATACCGTGCCATTCCTTTCCATGCCATTCTGTTCCATGCCATGCAATGCCATGACATTCCATGCCATTCCATTCCATTCCATTCCATTCCGTTCCGTTCCGTTCCATTCCATTCCGTTCCGTTCCGTTCCGTTCCGTTCCTTTCCGTTCCATTGCATTGCATTGCATTGCATTCCATTCCGTTCCTTTCAATTCCATTCCATTACATCCCATTCCATTTCCATCCCATTTCATCTTATTCCATTTTGATCCCATTCCATTCCATGCAATTTCATGCCATTCATTTCCAATCCATTCCATCCCACTGTTTCCCGTTCCATAGCATTCCATTGAATTCCCTTTAGTGCCATTCCATACCATGCCACTCCATTCCATTCCATTCCATTCCATTCCATTCCATTCCATTCCATTCCATTCCATTCCATTCCATTCCATGCCATTCCATTCCATTCCATTCCATTCCTATTGTATGCAATACCATGCCATTCCTTTCCATGCCATTCTGTTCCATGCCATGCAATGCCATGACATTCCATTCCATTCCATCCCATTCCATTCCATTCCATTCCATTCCATTCCATTCCATTCCATTCCATTCCATTCCATTCCATTCCATTCCATTCCATTCCATTCCACTCCATTCCATTCTATACATTGCCATAACCTTCCATTCCATTCCGATCCTACTCCATTGCATGCCATTCCATTCCATTCCATTCCATTCCATTCCATTCCATTCCATTCCATTCCATTCCATTCCATATCATTGAATTCTAATGCATTCCATTCAATTCCATTCCATTCCACTCCCATCCCATTCCATCCCCTTTTATTTCCATTTCATTCCATTCCATTCCATTCCATTCCATTCCATTCCATTCCATTCCATTCCATTCCATTCCATTCCATTCCATGCCATTCCATGCCATTCCATGCCATGCCCTTTCATTCCATGCCATGCCACTCCATTCCATTCCATTCCATTCCATTCCATTCCATTCCATTCCATTCCATTCCATTCCATTCCATTCCATTCCATTCCATTCCTGTTCTATTCCATCTCATCCCAATTCCAATTCCATTCCATTCCATTCCATTCCATTCCATTCCATTCCATTCCATTCCATTCCATTCCATTCCACACCGATTCTATGCAATTCCATCCCGTTCCATCTCCATTCCGTTCCATTCCATTTCATGCCATTTCATGCTATTCCATTCCATTCCATTCCATTCCATGCCATTCCGTTCCATTCCATTCCATTCCATTCCATTCCATTCCATTCCATTCCATTCCATTCCATTCCATTCCATTCCATTCCATTCCATGCCATTCCATTTCCATCCCATTCCATTCCATTCCATTCCATTCCATTCCATTCCATTCCATTCCATTCCATCCCATCCCATCCCATCCCATCCCATTTCATCCCATTTCCCCATTTCATTTCCATCCCTTTCCATCCCATTTCTTTTCCATCCCATTCCATTCCATTCCATTCCATTCCATTCCATTCCATTCCATTCCATTCCATTCCATTCCGTTAAATCCAATCCCATCCCGTCCCGTCCCATCCCATCCCATCCCACTTCCATCCCATTCCATCCCATTCCTATCCCTTCCATTCCATTCCATTCCATTCCATTCCATTCCATTCCATTCCATTCCATTCCATTCCATTCCATTCCACACCAATTCTATGCAATTCCATCCCGTTCCATCTCCATTCCGTTCCATTCCATTTCATGCCATTTCATGCTATTCCATTCAGTGCCGTTCCATTCCATTCCATTCCATTCCATTCCATTCCATTCCATTCCATTCCATTCCATTCCATTCCATTTCCATCCCATCCCATCCCATCCCATCCCATCCCATCCCATCCCATCCCATCCCATCCCATCCCATCCCATCAGAACACATCCCATCCCAATTTCCACCCCACTCCATCCCATTTCATTTCCATTCCATCTCGCTCCATTCCATTCCATTCCATTCCATTCCATTCCATTCCATTCCATTCCATTCCATTCCATTCCATTCCATTCCATTCCATGCCTTTCCCATCCACTCAATTCCATTCCATTCCTATACTATGCCATTATATCCCATTCAATCCCGTCTCATTTCCATTTCATTCCACTCCATTGCATTCCATTTCCATTCCGTTCCATTCCAGGCCATGCCATGTCGTTCCAATCCATTCCATTTCCATCCCATTCTTTCCCATTCCATTCCATTCCATTCCATTCCATTCCATTCCATTCCATTCCATTCCATTCCATTACATCTCATTCCATTCCATTCCGTTCCGTTCCGTTCCATTCCATTCCATTCCATTCCATTCCATTCCATTCCATTCCATTCCATTCCATTCCATGCCATTCCATTCCATTCCATTTCCATCCCATTTCTTCCATTCCATCTTATTCCATTCCATTCCATTCCATTCCAAGCCATGCCATTCCATTTCATTCCGTTCTGTTCTGTTCCATTACATTCCATGCCATTCCATACCACGCCGTTCCATTCCATTCCATTCCACTCCATTCCATTCCATTCCATTCCATTCCATTCCATTCCATTCCATTCCATTCCATTCCATTCCATTCCATCCCATCCAATCCCATCCCATTAAACACATCCCATTCCATTTCCACCCCACTCCATCCCATTTCATTTCCATTCCATGTCGCTCCATTCCATTCCATTCCATTCCATTCCATTCCATTCCATTCCATTCCATTCCATTCCATTCCATTCCATTCCATTCCATTCCATTCCATTCCATTCCTATTTTATGCAATTCCATCCCGTTCAATTTCCATTATTTTCCATTCCATTCCATTCCATGCCATTCCATGCCATTTCTTTCAGTGCCTTTCCGTTCCATTCCATTCCATTCGATTCCTTTCCATTCCATTCCATTCCATTCCGTTCTATTCCATTCCATGCCATTCCATGCCATGCCATTTGCATCCCATTCCATTCCAATCCTATTCTATGCAATTCCATCCCATTCCATTCCATTCCATTCCTTTCCATTCCATTCCATTCCATTCCATTCCATTTCATTCTATGATATGCCCTTCCATGCCATTCCATTCCATTCCATTCCATTCCATTCCATTCCATTCCATTCCATTCCATTCCATTCCATTCCATTCCATTCCATTCCATTCCATTCCATCCCATCCCATCCCATCCCATCCCATTTCCATCCCATTCAATCCCATTTCATTTCCATCCCTTTCCATCCCATTTCTTTTCCATCCCATGCCATTCCATTCCATTCAATTCCATTCCAGTCCATTCCATTCCATTCCATTAAATCCAATCCCATCCCATCCCGTCCCATCCCATCCCACTTCCTTCCCATTCCATCCCATTCCTATCCATTCCATGCCATTCCATTCCATTCCCTTCCATTCCATTCCATTCCATTCCATTCCATTCCATTCCATTCCATTCCATTCCATTCCATTCCATTCCATTCCATTCCATTCCATTCCATTCCACACCTATTCTATGCAATTCCATAGCGTTCCATCTCCATTCCGTTCCATTCCATTTCATGCCATTTCATGCTATTCTATTCAGTGCCTTTCCATTCCATTCCATTCCATTCCATTCCATTCTATTCCATTCCATTCCATTCCATTCCATTCCATTCCATTCCATTCCATTCCATTCCATTCCATTTCCATTCCATTCCATTCCATTCCATTGCATTCCATTCCATTCCATTCCATTCCATTCCATTCCATTCCATTCCATTTACATCCCATTCCAATCCATTCCATTCCATTCCATTCCATTCCATTCCATTCCATTCCATTCCATTCCATTCCATTCCATTCCATTCCATTTACATCCCATTCCAATCCATTCCATACCATTCCATTCCATTCCATTCCATTCCATTCCATTCCATTCCATTCCATTCCATTCCATACCACTCCGTTCCATTCCACGCCGTTCCATTCCATGCCATTCCATTCCATGCCGTTCCATTCCATTCCATTCCATGCCATTCCATTCCATTCCATTCCATTCCATTCCATGCCATTCCATTCCATTCCATTCCATTCCATTCCATTCCATTCCATTCCATTCCATTCCATTCCATGCCATTCCATTTCCATCCCATTTCTTCCATTCCATCTTATTCCATTCCATTCCATTCCATTCCATTCCATTCCATTCCATTCCATTCCATGCCATACCATTCCATTCCATTCCATTCCATTCCATTCCATTCCATTCCATTCCATTCCATTCCATTCCATTCCATTCCATCCCATCCCATCCCATCCCATCCCATCCCATCCCATCAGAACACATCCCATCCCAATTTTCACCGCACTCCATCCCATTTCCTTTCCATTCCATCTCGCTCCGTTCCATTCCATTTCATTCCATTCCATTCCATTCCATTCCATTCCATTCCATTCCATTCCATTCCATTCCATTCCATTCCATTCCATTCCTTTCCATTCCATTCCATTCCATTCCATTCCATTCCTATTCTATTAAATTCCATCCCGTTCAATTTCCATTCTTTTCCATTCCATTCCATTCCATTCCATTCCATTCCATTCCATTCCATTCCATTCCATTCCATTCCATTCCATTCCATTCCATTCCAATCCATTCCATCCCATTCAATCCCATTTCATTTCCATCCCTTTCCATCCCATTTCTTTTCCATCCCATGCCATTCCATTCCATTCAATTCCATTCCAGTCCATTTCATTCCATTCCATTGCATTAAATCCAATCCCATCCCATCCCGTCCCATCCCATCCCTCTTCCATCCCATTCCATCCCATTCCTATCCATTCCATGTGATTCCATTCCATTCCCTTCCATTCCATTCCCTTCCATCCCGTTCCATCTCCATTCCGTTCCATTCCATTTCATGCCATTTCATGCTATTCCATTCAGTGCCTTTCCATTCCATTCCATTCCTTTCCATTCCATTCCATTCCATTCCATTCCATTCCATTCCATTCCATTCCATTCCATTCCATTCCATTCCATTCCATTCCAATCCATTCCATTCCATTCAATTCCCTTCCATTTCCATCCCATCCCATTCCATTCCATTCCATTCCATTCCATTCCATTCCATTCCATTCCATTCCATTCCATTCCATTCCATTCCATTCCATCCCATCCCATCCCATCCCATCCCATCCCATCCCATTTCATCCCATTTCCCCATTTCATTTCCATCCCTTTCCATCCCATTTCTTTTCCATCCCATGCCGTTCCATTCCATTCCATTCCATTCCATTCCATTCCATTCCATTCCATTCCATTCCATTCCATTCCATTAAATCCAATCCCATCCCGTCCCGTCCCATCCCATCCCACTTCCATCCCATTCCATCCCATTCCTATCCATTCCATGCCATTCCTTTCCCTTCCATTCCCTTCCATTCCATTCCATTCCATTGCATCCCATTCCATTCCATTCCATTCCGTTCCATTCCATTCCATTCCATTCCATTCCATTCCATTCCATTCCATTCCATTCCATTCCATTCCATTCCATTCCATTCCACTCCACTCCATTCAGTTCCGATCTGTTCCGTTCCATTCCATTCGTGTTCTATGGTTGTTCAACCCATTCCATCCGATTCCATTTCCATTCCATTTCATTCCATTCGATTCCATTTCCATTCCATTCCATTCCATTCCATTCCATTCCATTCCACCCCATTCCATTCCATTCCATACCATGCCATTACCTTCCATTACATTCCAATTCTACTGCATTGCATGCCATTCCATGCTATGCCATTCCATGCTATGCCATTCCATTCCATTCCATTCCATTCCATTCCATTCCATTCCATTCCATTCCATTCCATTCCATGCCATTCCATTCCATTCCATTCCATTCTATTCCATTGCATCCCACTCCATTCCATACCATTCCATTCCATTCCATTCCATTCCATTCCATTCCATTCCATTAATACCATTCCATACCATTGCATTCCAATGCATTCCATTCCATTCCGTTCCATGCCACTCCATGCCATTCCATTCCTGTCCATTCCATTCCATTCCATTCCATTCCATTTCATTCCATTCCATTCCATTCCATTCCATTCCATTCCATTCCATTCCATTCCATTGCATTCGTATTCTAGGCCATTCCATGGAATTCCATGCCATTCCATCCCATTCCATTCCATTCCATTCCATTCCATTCCATTCCATTCCATTCCATGCCATTCCATTCCATTCCATTCCATCCCATTCCATTCCATGCCATTCCATTCCATGCCATTCCATTCCATTCCATTTCCATCCCATTTCTTCCATTCCATATTATTCCATTCCATTCCAATCCATTCCATTCCATGCCATGCCATTCCATTTCATTCCGTTCTGTTCCGTTCCGTTACATTCCATGCCTTTCCATTCCACGCCGTTCCATTCCTTTCCATTCCATTCCATTCCATTCCATTCCATTCCATTCCATTCCATTCCATTCCATTAAATCCAATCCCATCCCGTCCCGTCCCATCCCATCCCACTTCCATCCCATTCCATCCTATTCCTATCCATTCCATGCCATTCCATTCCATTCCATTCCTTTCCATTCCATTCCATTCCATTCCATTCCATTCCATTCCATTCCATTCCATTCCATTCCATTCCATTCCATTCCGTTCCATTCCGTTCCGTTCTGCTCCATTCCATTCCATTCCATTGCATCCCATTCCATTCCATTCCATTCCATTCCGTTCCATTCCATTCCATTCCATTCCATTCCATTCCATTGCATTCCATTCCACTCCACTCCATTCAGTTCCCTTCTGTTCCGTTCCATTCCATTCGTATTCTATGGTTGTTCAATCCATTCCATCCGATTCCATTTCCATTCCATTCCATTCCATCCGATTCCATTTCCATTCCATTCCATTCCATTCCATTCCATTCCATTCCATTCCATACCATACCATGCCATTTCCCCCAATACATTCCAATTCGACTGCATTGCCTGCCATTCCATGCTATGCCATTCCATGGTATGCCATTCCATTCCATTCCATTCCATACCATTCCATTCCATTCCATTCCATTCCATTCCATTCCATTCCATTCCATTCCATTCCATTCCATTCCATTCCATTCCATTCCATTCCACTGCATCCCACTCCATTCCATTCCATTCCATTCCATTCCATTCCATTCCATTCCATTCCATTTTATTCCATTCCATTCCATTCCATTCCATTCCATTCCATTCCATTCAATTTAATACCATTCCCAATCATTGCATTCCAATGCATTCCATTCCATTCCGTTCCATTCCACTCCATGCCATTCCATTCCTGTCCATTCCATTCCATTCCATTCCATTCCATTCCATTCCATTCCATTCCATTCCATTCCATGCCATTCCATTCCATTCGTATTCAAGGCCTTTCCATGCAATTCCATGCCATTCCATCCCATTCCATTCCATTCCATTCCATGCCATTCCATTCCATTCCATTCCATCCCATTCCATTCCATGCCATTCCATTCCATGCCATTCCATTCCATTCCATTTCCATCCCATTTCTTCCATTCCATCTTATTCCATTCCATTCCATTCCATTCCATTCCATTCCATTCCATTCCATTCCATGCCATGCCATTCCATTTCATTCCGTTCTGTTCCGTTCTGTTACATTCCATGCCTTTCCATTCCACTCCGTTCCATTCCAATCCATTCCATTCCATTCCATTCCATTCCATTCCATTCCATTCCATTCCATTCCATGCCTTTCCCATCCACTCAATTCCATTCCATTCCTATACTATGCCATTATATCCCATTCAATCCCGTCTCATTTCCATTTCATTCCACTCCATTGCATTCCATTTCCATTCCGTTCCATTCCAGGCCATGCCATGTCGTTCCAAGCCATTCCATTTCCATCCCATTCTTTCCCATTCCATTCCATTCCATTCCATTCCATTCCATTCCATTCCATTCCATTCCATTCCATTCCATTCCATTCCATCTCATTCCATTCCATTCCGTTCCGTTCCGTTCCATTCCATTCCATTCCATTCCATTCCATTCCATTCCATTCCATTCCATTCCATTCCATTCCATGCCATTCCATTCCATTCCATTTCCATCCCATTTCTTCCATTCCATCTTATTCCATTCCATTCCATTCCATTCCAAGCCATGCCATTCCATTTCATTCCGTTCTGTTCTGTTCCATTACATTCCATGCCATTCCATACCACGCCGTTCCATTCCATTCCATTCCACTCCATTCCATTCCATTCCATTCCATTCCATTCCATTCCATTCCATTCCATTCCATTCCATTCCATCCCATCCAATCCCATCCCATTAAACACATCCCATTCCATTTCCACCCCACTCCATCCCATTTCATTTCCATTCCATGTCGCTCCATTCCATTCCATTCCATTCCATTCCATTCCATTCCATTCCATTCCATTCCATTCCTATTTTATGCAATTCCATCCCGTTCAATTTCCATTATTTTCCATTCCATTCCATTCCATGCCATTCCATGCCATTTCTTTCAGTGCCTTTCCGTTCCATTCCATTCCATTCGATTCCTTTCCATTCCATTCCATTCCATTCCGTTCTATTCCATTCCATGCCATTCCATGCCATGCCATTTGCATCCCATTCCATTCCAATCCTATTCTATGCAATTCCATCCCATTCCATTCCATTCCATTCCTTTCCATTCCATTCCATTCCATTCCATTCCATTCCATTTCATTCCATGATATGCCCTTCCATGCCATTCCATTCCATTCCATTCCATTCCATTCCATTCCATTCCATTCCATTCCATTCCATTCCATTCCATTCCATTCCATTCCATCCCATCCCATCCCATCCCATCCCATTTCCATCCCATTCAATCCCATTTCATTTCCATCCCTTTCCATCCCATTTCTTTTCCATCCCATGCCATTCCATTCCATTCAATTCCATTCCAGTCCATTCCATTCCATTCCATTAAATCCAATCCCATCCCATCCCGTCCCATCCCATCCCACTTCCTTCCCATTCCATCCCATTCCTATCCATTCCATGCCATTCCATTCCATTCCCTTCCATTCCCTTCCATTCCATTCCATTCCATTCCATTCCATTCCATTCCATTCCATTCCATTCCATTCCATTCCATTCCATTCCATTCCATTCCATTCCACACCTATTCTATGCAATTCCATAGCGTTCCATCTCCATTCCGTTCCATTCCATTTCATGCCATTTCATGCTATTCTATTCAGTGCCTTTCCATTCCATTCCATTCCATTCCATTCCATTCTATTCCATTCCATTCCATTCCATTCCATTCCATTCCATTCCATTCCATTCCATTCCATTCCATTCAATTTCCATTCCATTCCATTCCATTCCATTGCATTCCATTCCATTCCATTCCATTCCATTCCATTCCATTCCATTCCATTTACATCCCATTCCAATCCATTCCATTCCATTCCATTCCATTCCATTCCATTCCATTCCATTCCATTCCATTCCATTCCATTTACATCCCATTCCAATCCATTCCATACCATTCCATTCCATTCCATTCCATTCCATTCCATTCCATTCCATTCCATACCACTCCGTTCCATTCCACGCCGTTCCATTCCATGCCATTCCATTCCATGCCGTTCCATTCCATTCCATTCCATGCCATTCCATTCCATTCCATTCCATTCCATTCCATTCCATGCCATTCCATTCCATTCCATTCCATTCCATTCCATTCCATTCCATTCCATTCCATTCCATTCCATTCCATTCCATTCCATTCCATTCCATGCCATTCCATTTCCATCCCATTTCTTCCATTCCATCTTATTCCATTCCATTCCATTCCATTCCATTCCATTCCATTCCATTCCATTCCATGCCATACCATTCCATTCCATTCCATTCCATTCCATTCCATTCCATTCCATTCCATTCCATTCCATTCCATTCCATCCCATCCCATCCCATCCCATCCCATCCCATCCCATCAGAACACATCCCATCCCAATTTTCACCGCACTCCATCCCATTTCCTTTCCATTCCATCTCGCTCCGTTCCATTCCATTTCATTCCATTCCATTCCATTCCATTCCATTCCATTCCATTCCATTCCATTCCATTCCATTCCATTCCATTCCATTCCATTCCTTTCCATTCCATTCCATTCCATTCCATTCCATTCCTATTCTATTAAATTCCATCCCGTTCAATTTCCATTCTTTTCCATTCCATTCCATTCCATTCCATTCCATTCCATTCCATTCCATTCCATTCCATTCCATTCCATTCCATTCCATTCCATTCCAATCCATTCCATCCCATTCAATCCCATTTCATTTCCATCCCTTTCCATCCCATTTCTTTTCCATCCCATGCCATTCCATTCCATTCAATTCCATTCCAGTCCATTTCATTCCATTCCATTGCATTAAATCCAATCCCATCCCATCCCGTCCCATCCCATCCCTCTTCCATCCCATTCCATCCCATTCCTATCCATTCCATGTGATTCCATTCCATTCCCTTCCATTCCATTCCCTTCCATCCCGTTCCATCTCCATTCCGTTCCATTCCATTTCATGCCATTTCATGCTATTCCATTCAGTGCCTTTCCATTCCATTCCATTCCTTTCCATTCCATTCCATTCCATTCCATTCCATTCCATTCCATTCCATTCCATTCCATTCCATTCCATTCCATTCCATTCCAATCCATTCCATTCCATTCAATTCCCTTCCATTTCCATCCCATCCCATTCCATTCCATTCCATTCCATTCCATTCCATTCCATTCCATTCCATTCCATTCCATCCCATCCCATCCCATCCCATCCCATCCCATCCCATTTCATCCCATTTCCCCATTTCATTTCCATCCCTTTCCATCCCATTTCTTTTCCATCCCATGCCGTTCCATTCCATTCCATTCCATTCCATTCCATTCCATTCCATTCCATTCCATTCCATTCCATTAAATCCAATCCCATCCCGTCCCGTCCCATCCCATCCCACTTCCATCCCATTCCATCCCATTCCTATCCATTCCATGCCATTCCTTTCCCTTCCATTCCCTTCCATTCCATTCCATTCCATTGCATCCCATTCCATTCCATTCCATTCCGTTCCATTCCATTCCATTCCATTCCATTCCATTCCATTCCATTCCATTCCATTCCATTCCACTCCACTCCATTCAGTTCCGATCTGTTCCGTTCCATTCCATTCGTGTTCTATGGTTGTTCAACCCATTCCATCCGATTCCATTTCCATTCCATTTCATTCCATTCGATTCCATTTCCATTCCATTCCATTCCATTCCATTCCAATCCATTCCATTCCATGCCATGCCATTCCATTTCATTCCGTTCTGTTCCGTTCCGTTACATTCCATGCCTTTCCATTCCACGCCGTTCCATTCCTTTCCATTCCATTCCATTCCATTCCATTCCATTCCATTCCATTCCATTCCATTCCATTCCATTCCATTCCATTCCATTAAATCCAATCCCATCCCGTCCCGTCCCATCCCATCCCACTTCCATCCCATTCCATCCTATTCCTATCCATTCCATGCCATTCCATTCCATTCCATTCCTTTCCATTCCATTCCATTCCATTCCATTCCATTCCATTCCATTCCATTCCATTCCATTCCATTCCATTCCATTCCATTCCATTCCGTTCCATTCCGTTCCGTTCTGCTCCATTCCATTCCATTCCATTGCATCCCATTCCATTCCATTCCATTCCATTCCGTTCCATTCCATTCCATTCCATTCCATTCCATTCCATTGCATTCCATTCCACTCCACTCCATTCAGTTCCCTTCTGTTCCGTTCCATTCCATTCGTATTCTATGGTTGTTCAACCCATTCCATCCGATTCCATTTCCATTCCATTCCATTCCATCCGATTCCATTTCCATTCCATTCCATTCCATTCCATTCCATTCCATTCCATACCATACCATGCCATTTCCCCCAATACATTCCAATTCGACTGCATTGCCTGCCATTCCATGCTATGCCATTCCATGGTATGCCATTCCATTCCATTCCATTCCATACCATTCCATTCCATTCCATTCCATTCCATTCCATTCCATTCCATTCCATTCCATTCCATTCCATTCCATTCCATTCCACTGCATCCCACTCCATTCCATTCCATTCCATTCCATTCCATTCCATTCCATTCCATTCCATTCCATTTTATTCCATTCCATTCCATTCCATTCCATTCCATTCCATTCAATTTAATACCATTCCCAATCATTGCATTCCAATGCATTCCATTCCATTCCGTTCCATTCCACTCCATGCCATTCCATTCCTGTCCATTCCATTCCATTCCATTCCATTCCATTCCATTCCATTCCATTCCATTCCATTCCATGCCATTCCATTCCATTCGTATTCAAGGCCTTTCCATGCAATTCCATGCCATTCCATCCCATTCCATTCCATTCCATTCCATGCCATTCCATTCCATTCCATTCCATCCCATTCCATTCCATGCCATTCCATTCCATGCCATTCCATTCCATTCCATTTCCATCCCATTTCTTCCATTCCATCTTATTCCATTCCATTCCATTCCATTCCATTCCATTCCATTCCATTCCATTCCATGCCATGCCATTCCATTTCATTCCGTTCTGTTCCGTTCTGTTACATTCCATGCCTTTCCATTCCACTCCGTTCCATTCCAATCCATTCCATTCCATTCCATTCCATTCCATTCCATTCCATTCCATTCCATTCCATTCCATTCCATTCCATTCCATTCCGTTCCGTTCTGTTCTACTCCATTCCATTCCATTGCATCCTATTCCATTCCATTCCATTCCATTCCGTTCCATTCCATTCGTATTTTATGGTTGTTCCATCCATTCCATCCGATTCCATTTCCATTCCATTCCATTCCATTCCATTCCATTCCATTCCATTCCATTCCATTCCATTCCATTCCAGTCCTATTCCATTCCATTCCATTCCATTCCATTCCATTCCATTCCATTCCATTCCATTCCATTCCATTCCTATTCTATTAAATTCCATCCCGTTCAATTTCCATTCTTTTCCATTCCATTCCATTCCATTCCATTCCATTCCATTCCATTCCATTCCATTCCATTCCATTCCATTCCATTCCATTCCATTCCAATCCATTCCATCCCATTCAATCCCATTTCATTTCCATCCCTTTCCATCCCATTTCTTTTCCATCCCATGCCATTCCATTCCATTCAATTCCATTCCAGTCCATTTCATTCCATTCCATTGCATTAAATCCAATCCCATCCCATCCCGTCCCATCCCATCCCTCTTCCATCCCATTCCATCCCATTCCTATCCATTCCATGTGATTCCATTCCATTCCCTTCCATTCCATTCCATTCCATTCCATTCCATTCCATTCCATTCCATTCCATTCCATTCCATTCCATTCCATTCCATTCCACGCCGATTCTATGGAATTCCATCCCGTTCCATCTCCATTCCGTTCCATTCCATTTCATGCCATTTCATGCTATTCCATTCAGTGCCTTTCCATTCCATTCCATTCCTTTCCATTCCATTCCATTCCATTCCATTCCATTCCATTCCATTCCATTCCATTCCATTCCATTCCAATCCATTCCATTCCATTCAATTCCCTTCCATTTCCATCCCATTCCATTCCATTCCATTCCATTCCATTCCATTCCATTCCATCCCATCCCATCCCATCCCATCCCATCCCATCCCATCCCATCCCATTTCATCCCATTTCCCCATTTCATTTCCATCCCTTTCCATCCCATTTCTTTTCCATCCCATGCCGTTCCATTCCATTCCATTCCATTCCATTCCATTCCATTCCATTCCATTCCATTCCATTCCATTCCATTCCATTCCATTCCATTCCATTCCATTAAATCCAATCCCATCCCGTCCCGTCCCATCCCATCCCACTTCCATCCCATTCCATCCCATTCCTATCCATTCCATGCCATTCCTTTCCCTTCCATTCCCTTCCATTCCATTCCATTCCATTGCATCCCATTTCATTCCATTTTGTTCCGTTCCATTCCATTCCATTCCATTCCATTCCATTCCATTCCATTCCATTCCATTCCATTCCATTCCATTCCATTCCACTCCACTCCATTCAGTTCCGATCTGTTCCGTTCCATTCCATTCGTATTCTATGGTTGTTCAACCCATTCCATCCGATTCCATTTCCATTCCATTTCATTCCATTCGATTCCATTTCCATTCCATTCCATTCCATTCCATTCCATTCCATTCCATTCCATTCCATTCCACCCCATTCCATTCCATTCCATACCATGCCATTACCTTCCATTACATTCCAATTCTACTGCATTGCATGCCATTCCATGCTATGCCATTCCATGCTATGCCATTCCATTCCATTCCATTCCATTCCATTCCATTCCATTCCATTCCATTCCATTCCATTCCATTCCATTCCATTCTATTCCATTGCATCCCACTCCATTCCATTCTATTCCATTGCATCCCACTCCATTCCATTCCATTCCATTCCATTCCATTCCATTCCATTCCATTCCATTCCTTTCCATTCCATTAATACCATTCCATACCATTGCATTCCAATGCATTCCATTCCATTCCGTTCCATGCCACTCCATGCCATTCCATTCCTGTCCATTCCATTCCATTCCATTCCATTCCATTCCATTCCATTTCATTCCATTCCATTCCATTCCATTCCATTCCATTCCGTTCCATTCCATTCCATTCCATTCCATTCCATTCCATTCCATTCCATTCGTATTCTAGGCCATTCCATGCAATTCCATTCCATTCCATCCCATTCCATTCCATTCCATTCCATTCCATTCCATTCCATTCCATTCCATTCCATTCCATTCCATGCCATTCCATTCCATTCCGTTCCATCCCATTCCATTCCATGCCATTCCATTCCATGCCATTCCATTCCATTCCATTTCCATCCCATTTCTTCCATTCCATCTTATTCCATTCCATTCCAATCCATTCCATTCCATGCCATGCCATTCCATTTCATTCCGTTCTGTTCCGTTCTGCTCCATTCCATTCCATTCCATTGCATCCCATTCCATTCCATTCCATTCCATTCCATTCCATTCCATTCCGTTCCATTCCATTCCATTCCATTCCATTCCATTGCATTCCATTCCACTCCACTCCATTCAGTTCCCTTCTGTTCCGTTCCATTCCATTCGTATTCTATGGTTGTTCAACCCATTCCATCCGATTCCATTTCCATTCCATTCCATTCCATCCGATTCCATTTCCATTCCATTCCATTCCATTCCATTCCATTCCATTCCATACCATACCATGCCATTTCCCCCAATACATTCCAATTCGACTGCATTGCATGCCATTCCATGCTATGCCATTCCATGCTATGCCATTCCATTCCATTCCATTCCATGCCATTCCATTCCATTCCATTCCATTCCATTCCATTCCATTCCATTCCATTCCATTCCACTGCATCCCACTCCATTCCATTCCATTCCATTCCATGCCATTCCATTCCATTCCATTCCAATCCATTCCATTCCATTCCATTCCATTCCATTCCATTCCATTCCATTCCATTCCATTCCATTTTATTCCATTCCATTCCATTCCATTCCATTCAATTTAATACCATTCCATATCATTGCATTCCAATGCATTCCATTCCATTCCGTTCCATTCCACTCCATGCCATTCCATTCCTGTCCATTCCATTCCATTCCATTCCATTCCATTCCATTCCATTCCATTCGTATTCAAGGCCTTTCCATGCAATTCCATGCCATTCCATCCCATTCCATTCCATTCCATTCCATGCCATTCCATTCCATTCCATCCCATTCCATTCCATGCCATTCCATTCCATGCCATTCCATTCCATTCCATTTCCATCCCATTTCTTCCATTCCATCTTATTCCATTCCATTCCATTCCATTCCATTCCATTCCATGCCATGCCATTCCATTTCATTCCGTTCTGTTCCGTTCTGTTACATTCCATGCCTTTCCATTCCACTCCGTTCCATTCCATTCCATTCCATTCCATTCCATTCCATTCCATTCCATTCCATTCCATTCCATTCCATTCCGTTCCGTTCTGTTCCATTCCATTCCATTGCATTGCATCCTATTCCATTCCATTCCATTCCATTCCATTCCGTTCCATTTTATTCGTATTCTATGGTTGTTCCATCCATTCCATCCGATTCCATCCGATTCCATTTCCATTCCATTCCATTCCATTCCATTCCAGTTCCATTCCATTCCATTCCATTCCATTCCATTCCATTCCATTCCATTCCATTCCATGCCATTCCGTTCCATTCCTTTCCATTCCATTCCATTCCATTCCATTCCATTCCATTCCATTCCATTCCATGCCATTCCATTCCATTTCCATCCCATTTCTTCCATTCCATCTTATTCCATTCCTTTCCATTCCATTCCATGCCATACCATTCCATTCCATTCCATTCCATTCCATTCCATTCCATTCCATTCCATTCCATTCCATTCCATTCCATTCCATTCCTATTCTATGCAATTCCATCCCGTTCAATTTCCATTCTTTTCCATTCCATTCCATTCCATTCCATTCCATTCCATTCCATTCCATTCCATTCCATTCCAATCCATTCCATCCCATCCCATCCCATTTCATTTCCATTCCTTTCCATCCCATTTCTTTCCCATCCCATGCCATTCCATTCCATTCAATTTCATTCCAGTCCATTTCATTACATTCCATTGCATTAAATCCAATCCCATCCCATCCCGTCCCATCCCATACCTCTTCCATCCCATTCCATCCCATTCCTATCCGTTCCATGTGATTCCATTCCATTCCCTTCCCTTCCATTCCATTCCATTCCATTCCATTCCATTCCATTCCATTCCATTCCATTCCATTCCATTCCATTCCATTCCATTCCACACCGATTCTATGGAATTCCATCCCGTTCCATCTCCATTCCGTTCCATTCCATTTCATGCCATTTCATGCTATTCCATTCAGTGCCTTTCCATTCCATTCCATTCCATTCCATTCCATTCCATTCCATTCCATTCCATTCCATTCCATTCCATTCCATTCCATTCCATTCCCTTCCATTCCATTCCAAACCATTTCATTGCGTTCCATTCCATTCCATTCCATTCCATTTCCATTCCATTCCATTCCATTCCATTCCATTCCATTCCATCCCATCCCATCCCATTTAATCCCATTTCCCCATTTCATTTCCATCCCTTTCCATCCCATTTCTTTTCCATCCCATTCCATTCCATTCCATTCCATTCCATTCCATTCCATTCCATTCCATTCCATTCCATTCCATTCCATTCCATTCCATTAAATCCAATCCCATCCCGTCCCGTCCCATCCCATCCCATCCCATCCCATCCCATCCCATCCCATCCCATCCCATTCCTATCCATTCCATGCCATTCCATTCCATTCCATTCCATTCCATTCCATTCCATTCCATTCCATTCCATTCCATTCCATTCCATTCCATTCCATTCCATTCTGCTCCATTCCATTCCATTCCATTGCATCCCATTCCATTCCATTCCATTCCATTCCGTTCCATTCCATTCCATTCCATTCCTTTCCACTCCACTCCACTCCGTTCAGTTCCGTTCTGTTCCGTTCCATTCCATTCGTATTCTATGGTTGTTCAACCCATTCCATCCGATTCCATTTCCATTCCATTCCATTCCATCCGATTCCATTTCCATTCCATTCCATTCCATTCCATTCCATTCCATTCCATTCCATTCCATTCCATTCCATTCCATTCCACCCCATTCCATTCCATTCCATACCATGCCATTACCTTCCATTACATTCCAATTCTACTGCATTGCATGCCATTCCATGCTATGCCATTCCATGCTATGCCATTCCATTCCCTTCCATTCCATTCCATTCCATTCCATTCCATTCCATTCCATTCCATTCCATTCCATTCCATTCCATTCCACTCCATTCCATTTAATACCATTCCATATCATTGCATTCCAATGCATTCCATTCCATTCCGTTCCATGCCACTCCATGCCATTCCATTCCTGTCCATTCCATTCCATTCCATTCCATTCCATTCCATTCCATTCCATTCGTATTCTAGGCCTTTCCATGCAATTCCATGCCATTCCATCCCATTCCATTCCATTCCATTCCATTCCATTCCATTCCATTCCATTCCATTCCATTCCATTCCATTCCATTCCATTCCATTTCCATCCCATTTCTTCCATTCCATGCCATTCCATTCCATTCCATTCCATTCCATTCCATTCCATTCCATTCCATTCCATTCCATGCCATGCCATGCCATTCCATTTCATTCCGTTCTGTTCCGTTCCGTTACATTCCATGCCTATCCATTCCACGCCGTTCCATTCCATTCCATTCCATTCCATTCCATTACATTCCATTCCATTCCATTCCGTTCCGTTCCGTTCCGTTCCGTTCTGTTCCATTCCATTCCATTGCATTGCATCCTATTCCATTCCATTCCATTCCATTCCATTCCATTCCATTCCATTCCATTCCATTCCATTCCATTCCATTCCATTCCATTCCATTCCATTCCATTGCATTCGTAGTCTATGGTTGTTCCATCCATTCCATCCGATTCCATTTCCATTCCATTCCATTCCATTCCATTCCATTCCATTCCATTCCATTCCATTCCATTCCATTCCATTCCGTATCATGCCATTACCTTCCATTCCACTCCAATTCGACTGCATTGCATGCCATTCCATGCTATGCCATGCTATTCCATTCCATTCCATTCCATTCCAATCCATTCCATTCCATTCCATTCCATTCCATTCCATTCCATTCCATTTCCATCCCATTCCATTCCATTCCATCCCATCCCATCCCATCCCATCCCATTTCATCCCATTTCCCCATTTCATTTCCATCCCTTTCCATCCCATTTCTTTTCCATCCCATGCCATTCCATTCCATTCCATTCCATTGCATTCCATTCCATTCCATTCCATTCCATTCCATTCCATTAAATCCAATCCCATCCCGTCCCGTCCCATCCCATCCCACTTCCATCCCATTCCATCCCATTCCTATCAATTCCATGCCATTCCATTCCCTTCCATTCCATTCCATTCCATTCCATTCCATTCCATTCCATTCCATTCCATTCCATTCCATTCCATTCCATTCCATTCCATTATGCTCCATTCCATTCCATTCCATTGCATCCCATTCCATTCCATTCCATTCCATTCCATTCCATTCCATTCCATTCCGTTCCGTTCCATTCCATTCCATTCCATTCCATTCCGTTCCATTCCGTTCCGTTCTGTTCCATTCCATTCCATTCCATTGCATCCTATTCCATTCCATTCCATTCCATTCCGTTCTATTCCATTCGTATTCTATGGTTGTTCCATCCATTCCATCCGATTCCATTTCCATGCCATTCCATTCCATTCCATTCCATTCCATTCCATTCCATTCCATTCCATTCCATTTCATCCCATTCCATTCCATTCCATTCCGTATCATGCCATTACCTTCCATTCCACTCCAATTCCACTGCATTGCGTGCCATTCCATGCTATGCCATTCCATTCCATTCCATTCCATTCCATTCCATTCCATTCCATTCCATTCCATTCCATTCCATTCCATTCCATTCCGTTCCGTTCTGTTCCATTCCATTTCATTGCATTGCATCCTATTCCATTCCATTCCATTCCATTCCGTTCCATTCCATTCGTATTCTATGCTTGTTCCATCCATTCCATCCGATTCCATTTCCATTCCATTCCATTCCATTCCAGTCCATTCCATTCCATTCCATTCCATTCCAGTTCCATTCCATTCCATTCCATTCCATTCCATTCCATTCGATTCCATGCCATTCCGTTCCATTCCTTTCCATTCCATTCCATTCCATTCCATTCCATTCCATTCCATTCCATTCCATTCCATGCCATTCCATTCCATTTCCATCCCATTTCTTCCATTCCATCTTATTCCATTCCATTCCATTCCATTGCATGCCATACCATTCCATTCCATTCCATTCCATTCCATTCCATTCCATTCCATTCCATTCCATTCCATTCCATTCCATTCCATTCCATTCCATTCCTATTCTATGCAATTCCATCCCGTTCAATTTCCATTCTTTTCCATTCCATTCCATTCCATTCCATTCCATTCCATTCCATTCCATTCCATTCCATTCCATTCCATTCCATCCCATCCCATCCCATTTCATTTCCATTCCTTTCCATCCCATTTCTTTCCCATCCCATGCCATTCCATTCCATTCAATTTCATTCCAGTCCATTTCATTACATTCCATTGCATTAAATCCAATCCCATCCCATCCCGTCCCATCCCATCCCTCTTCCATCCCATTCCATCCCATTCCTATCCATTCCATGTGATTCCATTCCCTTCCCTTCCATTCCATTCCATTCCATTCCATTCCATTCCATTCCATTCCATTCCATTCCATTCCATTCCATTCCATTCCATTCCATTCCATTCCATTCCAAACCGATTCTATGGAATTCCATCCCGTTCCATCTCCATTCCGTTCCATTCCATTTCATGCCATTTCATGCTATTCCATTCAGTGCCTTTCCATTCCATTCCATTCCTTTCCATTCCATTCCATTCCATTCCATTCCATTCCATTCCATTCCATTCCATTCCATTCCATTCCATTCCATTCCATTCCATTCGTATTCCATGCCATTCCATCCCATTCCATTCCATTCCATTCCATTCCATTCCATTCCATTCCATTCCATCCCATCCCATCCCATCCCATCCCATTTCATCCCATTTCCCCATTTCATTTCCATCCCTTTCCATCCCATTTCTTTTCCATCCCATGCCATTCCATTCCATTCCATTCCATTCCATTCCATTCCATTCCATTCCATTCCATTCCATTCCATTCCATTCCATTAAATCCAATCCCATCCCGTCCCGTCCCATCCCATCCCACTTCCATCCCATTCCATCCCATTCCTATCCATTCCATGCCATTCCATTCCCTTCCATTCCATTCCATTCCATTCCATTCCATTCCATTCCATTCCAATCCATTCCATCCCATTCAATCCCATTTCATTTCCATCGCTTTCCATCCCATTTCTTTTCCATCCCATGCCATTCCATTCCATTCAATTTCATTCCAGTCCATTCCATTACATTCCATTGCATTAAATCCAATCCCATCCCATCCCGTCCCATCCCATCCCTCTTCCATCCCATTCCATCCCATTCCTATCCATTCCATGTGATTCCATTCCATTCCCTTCCCTTCCCTTCCATTCCATTCCATTCCATTCCATTCCATTCCATTCCATTCCATTCCATTCCATTCCATTCCATTCCATTCCATTCCATTCCATTCCACACCGATTCTATGGAATTCCATCCCGTTCCATCTCCATTCCGTTCCATTCCATTCCATTCCATTCCCTTCCATTCCATTCCATTCCATTCCAATCCATTTCATTGCATTCCATTCCATTCCATTCCATTCCATTCCATTTCCATTCCATTCCATTCCATTCCATTCCATTCCATTCCATCCCATCCCATCCCATTTAATCCCATTTCCCCATTTCATTTCCATCCCTTTCCATCCCATTTCTTTTCCATCCCATGCCATTCCATTCCATTCAATTCCATTCCAGTCCATTCCATTCCATTCCATTCCATTCCATTCCATTCCATTCCATTCCATTCCATTCCATTCCATTAAATCCAATCCCATCCCGTCCCGTCCCATCCCATCCCATCCCATCCCATTCCATCCCATTCCTATCCATTCCATTCCATTCCATTCCATTCCATTCCATTCCATTCCATTCCATTCCATTCCATTCCATTCCATTCCATTCCATTGCATCCCATTCCGTTCCATTCCATTCCATTCCGTTCCATTCCATTCCATTCCATTCCTTTCCACTCCACTCCACTCCATTCAGTTCCGTTCTGTTCTGTTCCATTCCATTCGTATTCTATGGTTGTTCAACCCATTCCATCCGATTCCATTTCCATTCCATTCCATTGCATCCGATTCCATTTCCATTCCATTCCATTCCATTCCATTCCATTCCATTCCATTCCATTCCATTCCATTCCATTCCACCCCATTCCATTCCATTCCATACCATGCCATTACCTTCCATTACATTCCAATTCTACTGCATTGCATGCCATTCCATGCTATGCCATTCCATGCTATGCCATTCCATGCTATGCCATTCCATTCCATTCCATTCCATTCCATTCCATTCCATTCCATTCCATTCCATTCCATTCCACTCCATTCCATTTAATACCCTTCCATATCATTGCATTCCAATGCATTCCATTCCATTCCGTTCCATGCCACTCCATGCCATTCCATTCCTGTCCATTCCATTCCATTCCATTCCATTCCATTCCATTCCATTCCATTTGTATTCTAGGCCTTTCCATGCAATTCCATGCCATTCCATCCCATTCCATTCCATTCCATTCCATTCCATTTCCATCCCATTTCTTCCATTCCATTCCATTCCATTCCATTCCATTCCATTCCATTCCATTCCATTCCATTCCATTCCATTCCATTCCATGCCATTCCATGCCATGCCATGCCATTCCATTTCATTCCGTTCTGTTCCGTTCCGTTACATTCCATGCCTTTCCATTCCACGCCGTTCCATTCCATTCCATTCCATTCCATTCCATTCCATTCCATTCCATTCCGTTCCGTTCCGTTCCGTTCTGTTCCATTCCATTCCATAGCATTGCATCCTATTCCATTCCATTCCATTCCATTCCATTCCATTCCGTTCCATTCCATTCGTATTCTATGGTTGTTCCATCCATTCCATCCGATTCCATTTCCATTCCATTCCATTCCATTCCATTCCATTCCATTCCATTCCATTCCATTCCATTCCCTACCGTATCATGCCATTACCTTCCATTCCACTCCAATTCGACTGCATTGCATGCCATTCCATGCTATGCCATTCCATTCCATTTCATTCCATTCCATTCCAATCCATTCCATTCCATTCCATTCCATTCCATTCCATTCCATTCCATTCCATTCCATTTCCATCCCATTCCATTCCATTCCATCCCATCCCATCCCATCCCATCCCATTTCATCCCATTTCCCCATTTCATTTCCATCCCTTTCCATCCCATTTCTTTTCCATCCCATGCCATTCCATTCCATTCCATTCCATTCCATTCCATTCCATTCCATTCCATTCCATTCCATTCCATTATATCCAATCCCATCCCGTCCCGTCCCATCCCATCCCACTTCCATCCCATTCCATCCCATTCCTATCAATTCCATGCCATTCCATTCCCTTCCATTCCATTCCATTCCATTCCATTCCATTCCATTCCATTCCATTCCATTCCATTCCATTCCATTCCATTCCGTTCCATTCTGCTCCATTCCATTCCATTCCATTGCATCCCATTCCATTCCATTCCATTCCATTCCATTCCATTCCATTCCATTCCATTCCATTCCATTCCATTCCGTTCCGTTCCATTCCATTCCATTCCATTCCACTCCGTTCCATTCCGTTCCGTTCTGTTCCATTCCATTCCATTGCATTGCATCCTATTCCATTCCATTCCATTCCATTCCATTCCGTTCCATTCCATTCGTATTCTATGGTTGTTCCATCCATTCCATCCGATTCCATTTCCATGCCATTCCATTCCATTCCATTCCATTCCATTCCATTCCATTCCATTCCATTCCATTTCATTCCATTCCATTCCATTCCATTCCGTATCATGCCATTACCTTCCATTCCACTCCAATTCCACTGCATTGCGTGCCATTCCATGCTATGCCATTCCATTCCATTCCATTCCATTCCATTCCATTCCATTCCATACTATTCCATTCCATTCCATTCCATTCCATTCCAATTCTACTGCATTGCATGCCATTCTATGCTATGCCATTCCATTCCATTCCATTCCATTCCATTCCATTCCATTCCATTCCATTCCATTCCATTCCATCCCATCCCGTCCCATCCCGTCCCATCCCATCCCATCCTATTAAACACATCCCATTCCATTTCCACCCCACTCGATCCCATTTAATTTCCATTCCATCTCGCTCCATTCCATTCCCATTCCATTCCACTCCATTCCATTCCATTCCATGCCATTCCATTTCCATCCCATTCCATTCCAATCCTATTCTATGCAATTCCATTCCATTCCATTCCATTCCATTCCATTCCATTCCATTCCATTCCATTCCATTCCATTCCATTCCACTCCATTTCATTCCATGCCATGCCCTTCTATGCCATTCCATTCCATTCCATTCCATTCCATTCCATTCCATTCCATTCCATTCCATTCCATTCCATTCCGTTCCATTCCATTCCATTCCATTCCATTCCATTCCATTCCATTCCATCCCATCCCATCCCATCCCATCCCATCCCATCCCATTTCCGTCCCATTCAATCCCATTTCATTTCCATCCCTTTCCATCCCATTTCTTTTCCATCCCATGCCATTCCATTCCATTCCATTCAATTCCATTCCAGTCCATTCCATTCCATTCCATTCCATTAAATCCAATCCCATCCCATCCCGTCCCATCCCATCCCTCTTCCATCCCATTCCATCCCATTCCTATCCATTCCATGCGATTCCATTCCATTCCCTTCCATTCCATTCCATTCCCTTCCATTCCATTCCATTCCATTCCATTCCATTCCATTCCATTCCATTCCATTCCATTCCATTCCATTCCATTCCATTCCATTTCCATCCCATTCCATTCCATCCCATCCCATCCCATCCCATCCCATCCCATCCCATCCCATCCCATCCCATCCCATCCCATCCCATCCCATCCCATCAGAACACATCCCATCCCAATTTCTACCCCACTCCAGCCCATTTCATTTCCATTCCATCTCGCTCCATTCCATTCCATTCCATTCCATTCCATTCCATTCCATTCCATTCCATTCCATTCCATTCCATTCCATTCCATTCCATTCCATGCCTTTCCCATCCACTCAATTCCATTCCATTCCTATACTATGCCATTATATCCCATTCAATCCCGTCTCATTTCCATTTCATTCCACTCCATTGCATTCCATTTCCATTCCGTTCCATTCCATGCCATGCCATGTCGTTCCAATCCATTCCATTTCCATCCCATTCTTTCCCATTCCATTCCATTCCATTCCATTCCATTCCATTCCATTCCATTCCATTCCATTCCATCTCATTCCATTCCATTCCATTCCGTTCCAAGCCATGCCATTCCATTTCATTCCGTTCTGTTCAGTTCCGTTACATTCCATGCCATTCCATACCACGCCGTTCCGTTCCATTCCATTCCATTCCATTCCATTCCATTCCATTCCATTCCATTCCATTCCATCCCATCCAATCCCATCCCATTAAACACATCCCATTCCATTTCCACCCCACTCCATCCCATTTCATTTCCATTCCATCTCGCTCCATTCCATTCCATTCCATTCCATTCCATTCCATTCCATTCCATTCCATTCCATTCCATTCCATTCCATTCCATTCCATTCCATTCCATTCCTATTTTATGCAATTCCATCCCGTTCAATTTCCATTCTTTTCCATTCCATTCCATTCCATGCCATTCCATGCCATTTCTTTCAGTGCCTTTCCGTTCCATTCCATCCCATTCCATTCCTTTCCATTCCATTCCATTCCATTCCGTTCCATTCCATTCCATTCCATTCCATTCCATGCCATGCCATTTCCATCCCATTCCATTCCAATCCTATTCTATGCAATTCCATCCCATTCCATTCCATTCCATTCCTTTCCATTCCATTCCATTCCATTCCACTCCATTTCATTCCATGACATGCCCTTCCATGCCATTCCATTCCATTCCATTCCATTCCATTCCATTCCATTCCATTCCATCCCATCCCATCCCATCCCATCCCATCCCATTTCCATCCCATTCAATCCCATTTCATTTCCATCCCTTTCCATCCCATTTCATTTCCATTCCATCTCGCTCCATTCCATTTCATGCCATTCCATTCCATTCAATTCCATTCCAGTCCATTCCATTCCATTCCATTAAATCCAATCCCATCCCATCCCGTCCCATCCCATCCCACTTCCTTCCCATTACATCCCATTCCTATCCATTCCATGCCATTCCATTCCATTCCCTTCCATTCCATTCCATTCCATTCTATTCCATTCCATTCCATTCCATTCCATTCCATTCCATTCCATTCCACACCTATTCTATGGAATTCCATAGCGTTCCATCTCCATTCCGTTCCATTCCATTTCATGCCATTTCATGCTATTCTATTCAGTGCCTTTCCATTTCATTCCATTCCATTCCATTCCATTCCATTCCATTCCATTCCATTCCATTCCATTCCATTCCATTCCATTCCATTCCTTTCCATTCATTTCCATTCCATTTCCATTCCATTCCATTCCATTCCATTCCATTCCATTCCAGTCCATTCCATTCCATTCCATTCCATTTACATCCCATTCCAATCCATTCCATTCCATTCCATTCCATTCCATTCCATTCCATTCCATTCCATTCCATTCCATTCCATTCCGATTCTATACCATTCAATCCCATTTCATGTCATTCCATTCCATTCCATACCATTCCATTCCATTCCATTCCATTCAATTCCATTCCATTCCATACCATTCCGTTCCATTCCATGCCGTTTCATTCCATGCCGTTCCATTCCATGCCGTTCCATTCCATTCCATTCCATTCCATTCCATTCCATTCCATGCCATTCCATTCCGTTCCATTTCATATCATGCCATAAAATTCCATTCCATTTCATATCATGCCATAATATTCCATCCCATTCCTATTCTTTGCCATTCCATTCCATTCCATTCCATTCCATTCCATTCCATTCCATTCCATTCCATTCCATTCCATCCCATCCCATCCCATCCCGCTTCCATCCCACGCCATTCCATTCCATTCCACACCATTCCATTCCATTCCATTCCATTCCATTCCATTCCATTCCATTCCATTCCATTCCATTCCTGTTCTATTCCATCCCATCCCATCCCATTCCAATTCCATTCCATTCCATTCCATTCCATTCCATTCCATTCCATTCCATTCCATTCCAATCCATTCCATTCCATTCCATGCCATTCCATTCCATTCCATTCCATTCCATTCCATTCCATTCCATTCCATTCCATGCCATTCCATGCCATTCCATTCCATTCCATTCCATTTCCATGCCATTTCTTCCATTCCATCTTATTCCATTCCATTCCATTCCATTCCATTCCATTCCATTCCATTCCATGCCATACCATTCCATTCCATTCCATTCCATTCCATTCCATTCCATTCCATTCCATTCCATTCCATTCCATTCCATTTCATTCCATTCCATCCCATCCCATCCCATCCCATCCCATCCCATCAGAACACATCCCATCCCAATTTCCACCCCACTCCATCCCATTTCCTTTCCATTCCATCTCGCTCCATTCCATTCCATTCCATTCCATTCCATTCCATTCCATTCCATTCCATTCCATTCCATTCCATTCCAATCCATTCCATCCCATTCAATCCCATTTCATTTCCATCCCTTTCCATCCCATTTCTTTTCCATCCCGTGCCATTCCATTCCATTCAATTCCATTCCAGTCCATTTCATTCCATTCCATTGCATTAAATCCAATCCCATCCCATCCCGTCCCATCCCATCCCTCTTCCATCCCATTCCATCCCATTCCTATCCATTCCATGTGATTCCATTCCATTCCCTTCCATTCCATTCCATTCCATTCCATTCCATTCCATTCCATTCCATTCCATTCCACACCGATTCTATGGAATTCCATCCCGTTCCATCTCCATTCCGTTCCATTCCATTTCATGCCATTTCATGCTATTCCATTCAGTGCCTTTTCATTCCTTTCCATTCCATTCCATTCCATTCCATTCCATTCCATTCCATTCCACTCCATTCCATTCCATTCCAATCCATTCCATTCCATTCCATTCCATTCCATTTCCATTCCATTCCATTCCATTCCATTCCATTCCATTCCATTCCATTCCATTCCATTCCATCCCATCCCATCCCATCCCATCCCATCCCATTTCATCCCATTTCCCCATTTCATTTCCATCCCGTTCCATCCCATTTCTTTTCCATCCCATGCCATTCCATTCCATTCCATTCCATTCCATTCCATTCCATTCCATTTAATCCAATCCCATCCTGTCCCGTCCCATCCCATCCCACTTCCATCCCATTCCATCCCATTCCTATCCATTCCATACCATTCCTTTCCCTTCCATTCCCTTCCATTCCATTCCATTCCATTCCATTCCATTCCATTCCATTCCATTCCATTCCATTCCATTCCATTCATTCCATTCCATTCCATTCCATTCATTCCATTCCATTCCGTTCCGTTCTGCTCCATTCCATTCCATTCCATTGCATCCCATTCCATTCCATTCCATTCCATTCCGTTCCATTCCATTCCATTCCATTCCATTCCATTCCATTCCATTCCACTCCACTCCATTCAGTTCCGATCTGTTCCGTTCCATTCCATTCGTATTCTATGGTTGTTCAACCCATTCCATCCGATTCCATTTCCATTCCATTCCATTCCATCCGATTCCATTTCCATTCCATTCCATTCCATTCCATTCCATTCCATTCCATTCCATTCCATTCCTTTCCATTCCACCCCATTCCATTCCATTCCATACCATGCCATTACCTTCCATTACATTCCAATTCTACTGCATTGCATGCCATTCCATGCTATGCCATTCCATGCTATGCCATTCCATTCCATTCCATTCCATTCCATTCCATTCCATTCCATTCCATTCCATTCCATTCCATTCCATTGCATCCCACTCCATTCCATTCCATTCCATTCCATTCCATTCCATTCCATTCCATTCCATTTCATTCCATTCCATTCCATTCCATTAATACCATTCCATACCATTGCATTCCAATGCATTCCATTCCATTCCGTTCCATGCCACTCCATGCCATTCCATTCCTGTCCATTCCATTCCATTCCATTCCATTCCATTCCATTCCATTCCATTCCATTCCATTCCATTCCATTCGTATTCTAGGCCATTCCATGCAATTCCATGCCATTCCATCCCATCCCTTTCCATTCCATTCCATTCCATTCCAATCCATTCCATTCCATTCCATTCCATTCCATTCCATTCCATTCCATGCCATTCCATTCCATTCCATCCCATTCCATTCCATGCCATTACATTCCATGCCATTCCATTCCATTCCATTTCCATCCCATTTCTTCCATTCCATCTGATTCCATTCCATTCCATTCCATTCCATTCCATGCCATGCCATTCCATTTCATTCCGTTCTGTTCCGTTCCGTTACATTCCATGCCTTTCCATTCCACGCCGTTCCATTCCATTCCATTCCATTCCATTCCATTCCATTCCATTCCATTCCATTCCATTAAATCCAATCCCATCCCGTCCCGTCCCATCCCATCCCACTTCCATCCCATTCCATACTATTCCTATCCATTCCATGCAATTCCATTCCCTTCCATTCCTTTCCATTCCATTCCATTCCATTCCATTCCATTCCATTCCATTCCATTCCATTCCATTCCATTCCATTCCATTCCATTCCGTTAAATCCAATCCCATCCCGTCCCGTCCCATCCCATCCCACTTCCATCCCATTCCATCCCATTCCTATCCATTCCATTCCATTCCATTCCATTCCATTCCATTCCATTCCATTCCATTCCATTCCATTCCATTCCATTCCACACCGATTCTATGGAATTCCATCCCGTTCCATCTCCATTCCGTTCCATTCCATTTCATGCCATTTCATGCTATTCCATTCAGTGCCTTTTCATTCCTTTCCATTCCATTCCATTCCATTCCATTCCATTCCATTCCATTCCATTCCATTCCATTCCAATCCATTCCATTCCATTCCATTCCATTCCATTTCCATTCCATTCCATTCCATTCCATTCCATTCCATTCCATTCCATTCCATTCCATTCCATCCCATCCCATCCCATCCCATCCCATCCCATTTCATCCCATTTCCCCATTTCATTTCCATCCCGTTCCATCCCATTTCTTTTCCATCCCATGCCATTCCATTCCATTCCATTCCATTCCATTCCATTCCATTCCATTAAATCCAATCCCATCCTGTCCCGTCCCATCCCATCCCACTTCCATCCCATTCCATCCCATTCCTATCCATTCCATACCATTCCTTTCCCTTCCATTCCCTTCCATTCCATTCCATTCCATTCCATTCCATTCCATTCCATTCCATTCCATTCCATTCCATTCCATTCCATTCCATTCCATTCATTCCATTCCATTCCATTCCATTCATTCCATTCCATTCCGTTCCGTTCTGCTCCATTCCATTCCATTCCATTGCATCCCATTCCATTCCATTCCATTCCATTCCGTTCCATTCCATTCCATTCCATTCCATTCCATTCCATTCCACTCCACTCCATTCAGTTCCGATCTGTTCCGTTCCATTCCATTCGTATTCTATGGTTGTTCAACCCATTCCATCCGATTCCATTTCCATTCCATTCCATTCCATCCGATTCCATTTCCATTCCATTCCATTCCATTCCATTCCATTCCATTCCATTCCATTCCTTTCCATTCCACCCCATTCCATTCCATTCCATACCATGCCATTACCTTCCATTACATTCCAATTCTACTGCATTGCATGCCATTCCATGCTATGCCATTCCATGCTATGCCATTCCATTCCATTCCATTCCATTCCATTCCATTCCATTCCATTCCATTCCATTCCATTCCATTCCATTCCATTGCATCCCACTCCATTCCATTCCATTCCATTCCATTCCATTCCATTCCATTCCATTCCATTCCATTCCATTCCATTCCATTTCATTCCATTCCATTCCATTCCATTAATACCATTCCATACCATTGCATTCCAATGCATTCCATTCCATTCCGTTCCATGCCACTCCATGCCATTCCATTCCTGTCCATTCCATTCCATTCCATTCCATTCCATTCCATTCCATTCCATTCCATTCCATTCCATTCCATTCGTATTCTAGGCCATTCCATGCAATTCCATGCCATTCCATCCCATCCCTTTCCATTCCATTCCATTCCATTCCAATCCATTCCATTCCATTCCATTCCATTCCATTCCATTCCATGCCATTCCATTCCATTCCATCCCATTCCATTCCATGCCATTACATTCCATGCCATTCCATTCCATTCCATTTCCATCCCATTTCTTCCATTCCATCTGATTCCATTCCATTCCATTCCATTCCATTCCATGCCATGCCATTCCATTTCATTCCGTTCTGTTCCGTTCCGTTACATTCCATGCCTTTCCATTCCACGCCGTTCCATTCCATTCCATTCCATTCCATTCCATTCCATTCCATTCCATTCCATTCCATTCCATTCCATTAAATCCAATCCCATCCCGTCCCGTCCCATCCCATCCCACTTCCATCCCATTCCATACTATTCCTATCCATTCCATGCAATTCCATTCCCTTCCATTCCTTTCCATTCCATTCCATTCCATTCCATTCCATTCCATTCCATTCCATTCCATTCCATTCCATTCCATTCCATTCCATTCCATTCCGTTAAATCCAATCCCATCCCGTCCCGTCCCATCCCATCCCACTTCCATCCCATTCCATCCCATTCCTATCCATTCCATTCCATTCCATTCCATTCCATTCCATTCCATTCCATTCCATTCCATTCCATTCCATTCCATTCCACACCAATTCTATGCAATTCCATCCCGTTCCATCTCCATTCCGTTCCATTCCATTTCATGCCATTTCATGCTATTCCATTCAGTGCCTTTCCATTCCATTCCATTCCATTCCATTCCATTCCATTCCATTCCATTCCATTCCATTCCATTCCATTCCATTCCATTTCCATCCCATTCCATCCCATCCCATCCCATCCCATCCCATCCCATCCCATCCCATCCCATCCCATCCCATCCCATCCCATCCCATCCCATCCCATCCCATCAGAACACATCCCATCTTAATTTCCACCCCACTCCATCCCATTTCATTTCCATTCCATCTCGCTCCATTCCATTCCATTCCATTCCATTCCATTCCATTCCATTCCATTCCATTCCATTCCATTCCATTCCATTCCATTCCATGCCTTTCCCATCCACTCAATTCCATTACATTCCTATACTATGCCATTATATCCCATTCAATCCCGTCTCATTTCCATTTCATTCCACTCCATTGCATTCCATTTCCATTCCGTTCCATTCCATGCCATGCCATGTCGTTCCAATCCATTCCATTTCCATCCCATTCTTTCCCATTCCATTCCATTCCATTCCATTCCATTCCATTCCATTCCATTCCATTCCATTCCATTCCATGCCATTCCATTCCATTCCATTTCCATCCCATTTCTTCCATTCCATCTTATTCCATTCCATTCCATTCCATTCCAAGCCATGCCATTCCATTTCATTCAGTTCTGTTCTGTTCCGTTACATTCCATGCCATTCCATACCACGCCGTTCCATTCCATTCCATTCCATTCCATTCCATTCCATTCCATTCCATTCCATTCCATTCCATTCCATTCCATTCCATCCCATCCAATCCCATCCCATTAAACACATCCCATTCCATTTCCACCCCACTCCATACAATTTCATTTCCATTCCATCTCGCTCCATTCCATTCCATTCCATTCCATTCCATTCCATTCCATTCCATTCCATTCCATTCCATTCCATACCTATTTTATGCAATTCCATCCCGTTCAATTTCCATTCTTTTCCATTCCATTCCATTCCATGCCATTCCATGCCATTTCTTTCAGTGCCTTTCCGTTCCATTCCATTCCATTCCATTCCATTCCTTTCCATTCCATTCCATTCCATTCCGTTCCATTCCATTCCATTCCATTCCATGCCATGCCATTTCCATCCCATTCCATTCCAATCCTATTCTATGCAATTCCATTCCATTCCATTCCATTCCATTCCTTTCCATTCCATTCCATTCCATTCCACTCCATTTCATTCCATTCCATTCCATTCCATTCCATTCCATTCCATTCCATTCCATTCCATTCCATTCCATCCCATCCCATCCCATCCCATCCCATCCCATCCCATTTCCATCCCATTCAATCCCATTTCATTTCCACCCCTTTCCATCCCATTTCTTTTCCATCCCATGCCATTCCATTCCATTCAATTCCATTCCAGTCCATTCCATTCCATTCCATTCCATTAAATCCAATCCCATCCCATCCCGTCCCATCCCATCCCACTTCAATCCCATTCCATCCCATTCCTATCCATTCCATTCCATTCCATTCCATTCCCTTCCATTCCATTCCATTCCATTCCATTCCATTCCATTCCATTCCATTCCATTCCATTCCATTCCATTCCATTCCATTCCAATCCACACCTATTCTATGCAATTCCATAGCGTTCCATCTCCATTCCGTTCCATTCCATTTCATGCCATTTCATGCTATTCTATTCAGTGCCATTCCATTCCATTCCATTCCATTCCATTCCATTCCATTCCATTCCATTCCATTCCATTCCATTCCATTCCAATCCATTCAATTCCATTCCACTTCCATTCCATTCCATTCCATTCCATTCCATTCCATTCCATTCCATTCCATTCCATTCCATTCCATTCCATTTACATCCCATTCCAATCCATTCCATTCCATTCCATTCCATTCCATTCCATTCCATTCCATTCCATTCCATTCCATTCCATTTCGATTCTATACCATTCAATCCCATTCCATGTCATTCCATTCCATTCCATTCCATTCCATTCCATTCCATTCCATTCCATTCCATTCCATTCCATACCACTCCGTTCCATTCCATGCCGTTCCATTCCATGCCGTTCCATTCCATTCCATTCCATTCCATTCCATTCCGTTCCATTCCATTCCATTCCATTCCATTCCATTCCATTACATTCCATCCCATCCCATCCCATCCCATCCCATCCCATCCCATCCCATCCCATTTCCATCCCACTCAATCCCATTTCATTTCCATCCCTTTCCATCCCATTTCTTTTCCATCCCATGCCATTCCATTCCATTCCATTCAATTCCATTCCAGTCCATTCCATTCCATTAAATCCAATCCCATCCCATCCCGTCCCATCCCATCCCTCTTCCATCCCATTCCATCCCATTCCATTCCATTCCATGCGATTCCATTCCATTCCCTTCCATTCCATTCCATTCCCTTCCATTCCATTCCATTCCACTCCGTTCCATTCCATTCCATTCCATTCCATTCCATTCCATTCCATTCCATTCCATTCCATTCCACACCGATTCTATGGAATTCCATCCCGTTCCATCTCCATTCCGTTCCATTCCATTTCATGCCATTTCATGCTATTCCATTCAGTGCCTTTTCATTCCTTTCCATTCCATTCCATTCCATTCCATTCCATTCCATTCCATTCCATTCCATTCCATTCCAATCCATTCCATTCCATTCAATTCCATTCCATTTCCATTCCATTCCATTCCATTCCATTCTATTCCATTCCATTCCATTCCATTCCATCCCATCCCATCCCATCCCATCCCATCCCATCCCATCCCATCCCATTTCATCCCATTTCCCCATTTCATTTCCATCCCGTTCCATCCCATTTCTTTTCCATCCCATGCCATTCCATTCCATTCCATTCCATTCCATTCCATTCCATTCCATTCCATTCCATTCCATTCCATTCCATTCCATTAAATCCAATCCCATCCTGTCCCGTCCCATCCCATCCCACTTCCATCCCATTCCATCCCATTCCTATCCATTCCATACCATTCCTTTCCCTTCCATTCCCTTCCATTCCATTCCATTCCATTCCATTCCATTCCATCTTATTCCATTCCATTCCATTCCATTCCAAGCCATGCCATTCCATTTCATTCAGTTCTGTTCTGTTCCGTTACATTCCATGCCATTCCATACCACGCCGTTCCATTCCATTCCATTCCATTCCATTCCATTCCATTCCATTCCATTCCATTCCATTCCATTCCATTCCATTCCATTCCATTCCATCCCATCCAATCCCATCCCATTAAACACATCCCATTCCATTTCCACCCCACTCCATACAATTTCATTTCCATTCCATCTCGCTCCATTCCATTCCATTCCATTCCATTCCATTCCATTCCATTCCATTCCATTCCATTCCATTCCATTCCATACCTATTTTATGCAATTCCATCCCGTTCAATTTCCATTCTTTTCCATTCCATTCCATTCCATGCCATTCCATGCCATTTCTTTCAGTGCCTTTCCGTTCCATTCCATTCCATTCCATTCCATTCCTTTCCATTCCATTTCATTCCATTCCGTTCCATTCCATTCCATTCCATTCCATGCCATGCCATTTCCATCCCATTCCATTCCAATCCTATTCTATGCAATTCCATTCCATTCCATTCCATTCCATTCCTTTCCATTCCATTCCATTCCATTCCACTCCATTTCATTCCATTCCATTCCATTCCATTCCATTCCATTCCATTCCATTCCATTCCATTCCATCCCATCCCATCCCATCCCATCCCATCCCATCCCATTTCCATCCCATTCAATCCCATTTCATTTCCACCCCTTTCCATCCCATTTCTTTTCCATCCCATGCCATTCCATTCCATTCAATTCCATTCCAGTCCATTCCATTCCATTCCATTCCATTAAATCCAATCCCATCCCATCCCGTCCCATCCCATCCCACTTCAATCCCATTCCATCCCATTCCTATCCATTCCATTCCATTCCATTCCATTCCCTTCCATTCCATTCCATTCCATTCCATTCCATTCCATTCCATTCCATTCCATTCCATTCCATTCCATTCCATTCCATTCCATTCCATTCCATTCCATTCCAATCCACACCTATTCTATGCAATTCCATAGCGTTCCATCTCCATTCCGTTCCATTCCATTTCATGCCATTTCATGCTATTCTATTCAGTGCCATTCCATTCCATTCCATTCCATTCCATTCCATTCCATTCCATTCCATTCCATTCCATTCCATTCCATTCCAATCCATTCAATTCCATTCCACTTCCATTCCATTCCATTCCATTCCATTCCATTCCATTCCATTCCATTCCATTCCATTCCATTCCATTTACATCCCATTCCAATCCATTCCATTCCATTCCATTCCATTCCATTCCATTCCATTCCATTCCATTCCATTCCATTCCATTTCGATTCTATACCATTCAATCCCATTCCATGTCATTCCATTCCATTCCATTCCATTCCATTCCATTCCATTCCATTCCATTCCATTCCATTCCATACCACTCCGTTCCATTCCATGCCGTTCCATTCCATGCCGTTCCATTCCATTCCATTCCATTCCATTCCATTCCGTTCCATTCCATTCCATTCCATTCCATTCCATTCCATTACATTCCATCCCATCCCATCCCATCCCATCCCATCCCATCCCATCCCATCCCATCCCATTTCCATCCCACTCAATCCCATTTCATTTCCATCCCTTTCCATCCCATTTCTTTTCCATCCCATGCCATTCCATTCCATTCCATTCAATTCCATTCCAGTCCATTCCATTCCATTAAATCCAATCCCATCCCATCCCGTCCCATCCCATCCCTCTTCCATCCCATTCCATCCCATTCCATTCCATTCCATGCGATTCCATTCCATTCCCTTCCATTCCATTCCATTCCCTTCCATTCCATTCCATTCCACTCCGTTCCATTCCATTCCATTCCATTCCATTCCATTCCATTCCATTCCATTCCATTCCATTCCACACCGATTCTATGGAATTCCATCCCGTTCCATCTCCATTCCGTTCCATTCCATTTCATGCCATTTCATGCTATTCCATTCAGTGCCTTTTCATTCCTTTCCATTCCATTCCATTCCATTCCATTCCATTCCATTCCATTCCATTCCATTCCATTCCATTCCATTCCAATCCATTCCATTCCATTCAATTCCATTCCATTTCCATTCCATTCCATTCCATTCCATTCTATTCCATTCCATTCCATTCCATTCCATCCCATCCCATCCCATCCCATCCCATCCCATCCCATCCCATCCCATTTCATCCCATTTCCCCATTTCATTTCCATCCCGTTCCATCCCATTTCTTTTCCATCCCATGCCATTCCATTCCATTCCATTCCATTCCATTCCATTCCATTCCATTCCATTCCATTCCATTCCATTCCATTCCATTAAATCCAATCCCATCCTGTCCCGTCCCATCCCATCCCACTTCCATCCCATTCCATCCCATTCCTATCCATTCCATACCATTCCTTTCCCTTCCATTCCCTTCCATTCCATTCCATTCCATTCCATTCCATTCCATTCCATTCCATTCCATTCCATTCATTCCATTCCATTCCATTCCATTCCATTCCATTCATTCCATTCCATTCCGTTCCGTTCTGCTCCATTCCATTCCATTCCATTGCATCCCATTCCATTCCATTCCATTCCATTCCGTTCCATTCCATTCCATTCCATTCCATTCCATTCCATTCCATTCCATTCCATTCCATTCCATTCCACTCCACTCCATTCAGTTCCGATCTGTTCCGTTCCATTCCATTCGTATTCTATGGTTGTTCAACCCATTCCATCCGATTCCATTTCCATTCCATTCCATTCCATCCGATTCCATTTCCATTCCATTCCATTCCATTCCATTCCATTCCATTCCATTCCATTCCATTCCACCCCATTCCATTCCATTCCATACCATGCCATTACCTTCCATTACATTCCAATTCTACTGCATTGCATGCCATTCCATGCTATGCCATTCCATGCTATGCCATTCCATTCCATTCCATTCCATTCCATTCCATTCCATTCCATTCCATTCCATTCCATTCCATTCCATTCCATTCCATTCCATTCCATTCCATTGCATCCCACTCCATTCCATTCCATTCCATTCCATTCCATTCCATTCCATTCCATTCCATTCCATTCCATTCCATTCCATTCCATTCCATTCCATTCCATTCCATTAATACCATTCCATACCATTGCATTCCAATGCATTCCATTCCATTCCGTTCCATGCCACTCCATGCCATTCCATTCCTGTCCATTCCCTTCCATTCCATTCCATTCCATTCCATTCCATTCCATTCCATTCCATTCCATTCCATTCCATTCCATTCGTATTCTAGGCCATTCCATGCAATTCCATGCCATTCCATCCCATCCCTTTCCATTCCATTCCATTCCATTCCATTCCATTCCATTCCATTCCATTCCATTCCATTCCATTCCATTCCATGCCATTCCATTCCATTCCATCCCATTCCATTCCATGCCATTACATTCCATGCCATTCCATTCCATTCCATTTCCATCCCATTTCTTCCATTCCATCTTATTCCATTCCCTTCCATTCCATTCCATTCCATGCCATGCCATTCCATTTCATTCCGTTCTGTTCCGTTCCGTTACATTCCATGCCTTTCCATTCCACGCCGTTCCATTCCATTCCATTCCATTCCATTCCATTCCATTCCATTCCATTCCATTCCATTCCATTCCATTCCATTCCATTCCATTAAATCCAATCCCATCCCGTCCCGTCCCATCCCATCCCACTTCCATCCCATTCCATACTATTCCTCTCCATTCCATGCAATTCCATTCCCTTCCATTCCTTTCCATTCCATTCCATTCCATTCCATTCCATTCCATTCCATTCCATTCCATTCCATTCCATTCCATTCCATTCCGTTAAATCCAATCCCATCCCGTCCCGTCCCATCCCATCCCACTTCCATCCCATTCCATCCCATTCCTATCCATTCCATGCCATTCCATTCCATTCCATTCCATTCCATTCCATTCCATTCCATTCCATTCCATTCCATTCCATTCCATTCCATTCCATTCCACGCCAATTCTATGCAATTCCATCCCGTTCCATCTCCATTCCGTTCCATTCCATTTCATGCCATTTCATGCTATTCCATTCAGTGCCTTTCCATTCCATTCCATTCCATTCCATTCCATTCCATTCCATTCCATTCCATTCCATTTCATTCCATTCCATTCCATTCCATTCCATTCCATTTCCATCCCATTCCATTCCATCCCATCCCATCCCATCCCATCCCATCCCATCCCATCCCATCCCATCCCATCCCATCCCATCCCATCCCATCCCATCCCATCCCATCAGAACACATCCCATCCCAATTTCCACCCCACTCCATCCCATTTCATTTCCATTCCATCTCGCTCCATTCCATTCCATTCCATTCCATTCCATTCCATTCCATTCCATTCCATTCCATTCCATTCCATTCCATTCCATTCCATTCCATTCCATGCCTTTCCCATCCACTCAATTCCATTACATTCCTATACTATGCCATTATATCCCATTCAATCCCGTCTCATTTCCATTTCATTCCACTCCATTGCATTCCATTTCCATTCCGTTCCATTCCATGCCATGCCATGTCGTTCCAATCCATTCCATTTCCATCCCATTCTTTCCCATTCCATTCCATTCCATTCCATTCCATTCCATTCCATTCCATTCCATTCCATTCCATTCCATTCCATGCCATTCCATTCCATTCCATTTCCATCCCATTTCTTCCATTCCATCTTATTCCATTCCATTCCATTCCATTCCAAGCCATGCCATTCCATTTCATTCAGTTCTGTTCTGTTCCGTTACATTCCATGCCATTCCATACCACGCCGTTCCATTCCATTCCATTCCATTCCATTCCATTCCATTCCATTCCATTCCATTCCATTCCATTCCATCCCATCCAATCCCATCCCATTAAACACATCCCATTCCATTTCCACCCCACTCCATACAATTTCATTTCCATTCCATCTCGCTCCATTCCATTCCATTCCATTCCATTCCATTCCATTCCATTCCATTCCATTCCATTCCATTCCATTCCATACCTATTTTATGCAATTCCATCCCGTTCAATTTCCATTCTTTTCCATTCCATTCCATTCCATGCCATTCCATGCCATTTCTTTCAGTGCCTTTCCGTTCCATTCCATTCCATTCCATTCCATTCCTTTCCATTCCATTCCATTCCATTCCGTTCCATTCCATTCCATTCCATTCCATGCCATGCCATTTCCATCCCATTCCATTCCAATCCTATTCTATGCCATTCCATTCCATTCCATTCCATTCCATTCCATTCCATTCCATTCCATTCCATTCCATTCCATTCCATTCCATTCCTTTCCATTCCATTCCATTCCATTCCACTCCATTTCATTCCATTCCATTCCATTCCATTCCATTCCATTCCATTCCATTCCATTCCATTCCATTCCATTCCATCCCATCCCATCCCATCCCATCCCATCCCATCCCATTTCCATCCCATTCAATCCCATTTCATTTCCACCACTTTCCATCCCATTTCATTCCATTCCATTCCATCCCATCCCATCCCATCCCATCCCATCCCATCCCATTTCCATCCCATTCAATCCCATTTCATTTCCACCCCTTTCCATCCCATTTCTTTTCCATCCCATGCCATTCCATTCCATTCAATTCCATTCCAGTCCATTCCATTCCATTCCATTCCATTAAATCCAATCCCATCCCATCCCGTCCCATCCCATCCCACTTCAATCCCATTCCATCCCATTCCTATCCATTCCATGTGATTCCATTCCATTCCCTTCCCTTCCATTCCATTCCATTCCATTCCATTCCATTCCATTCCATTCCATTCCATTCCATTCCATTCCATTCCAATCCACACCTATTCTATGCAATTCCATAGCGTTCCATCTCCATTCCGTTCCATTCCATTTCATGCCATTTCATGCTATTCTATTCAGTGCCATTCCATTCCATTCCATTCCATTCCATTCCATTCCATTCCATTCCATTCCAATCCATTCAATTCCATTCCACTTCCATTCCATTCCATTCCATTCCATTCCATTCCATTCCATTCCATTCCATTCCATTCCATTTACATCCCATTCCAATCCATTCCATTCCATTCCATTCCATTCCATTCCATTTCGATTCTATACCATTCAATCCCATTCCATGTCATTCCATTCCATTCCATTCCATTCCATTCCATTCCATTCCATTCCATTCCATTCCATTCCATTCCATTCCATACCACTCCGTTCCATTCCATGCCGTTCCATTCCATGCCGTTCCATTCCATTCCATTCCATTCCGTTCCATTCCATTCCATTCCATTCCATTCCATTCCATTCCATTACATTCCATCCCATCCCATCCCATCCCATCCCATCCCATCCCATCCCATTTCCATCCCACTCAATCCCATTTCATTTCCATCCCTTTCCATCCCATTTCTTTTCCATCCCATGCCATTCCATTCCATTCCATTCAATTCCATTCCATTCCATTCCATTCCATTAAATCCAATCCCATCCCATCCCGTCCCATCCCATCCCTCTTCCATCCCATTCCATCCCATTCCTATCCATTCCATGCGATTCCATTCCATTCCCTTCCATTCCATTCCATTCCCTTCCATTCCATTCCATTCCATTCCGTTCCATTCCATTCCATTCCATTCCATTCCATTCCATTCCATTCCATTCCATTCCATTCCATTCCATTCCATTCCATTCCATTTCCATCCCATTCCATTCCATCCCATCCCTTCCCATCCCATCCCATCCCATCCCATCCCATCCCATCCCATCCCATCCCATCCCATCCCATCCCATCCCATCCCATCCCATCCCATCCCATCCCATCCCATCCCATCCCATCCCATCAGAACACATCCCATCCCAATTTCTACCCCACTCCATCCCATTTCATTTCCATTCCATCTCGCTCCATTCCATTCCATTCCATTCCATTCCATTCCATTCCATTCCATTCCATTCCATTCCATTCCATTCCATTCCATTCCATTCCATTCCATGCCTTTCCCATCCACTCAATTCCATTCCATTCCTATACTATGCCATTATATCCCATTCAATCCCGTCTCATTTCCATTTCATTCCACTCCATTGCATTCCATTTCCATTCCGTTCCATTCCATGCCATGCCATGTCGTTCCAATCCATTCCATTTCCATCCCATTCTTTCCCATTCCATTCCATTCCATTCCATTCCATTCCATTCCATTCCATTCCATCTCATTCCATTCCATTCCGTTCCGTTCCATTCCATTCCATTCCATTCCATTCCATTCCATTCCATTCCATTCCATTCCATTCCATTTCCATCCCATTTCTTCCATTCCATCTTATTCCATTCCATTCCATTCCATTCCAAGCCATGCCATTCCATTTCATTCCGTCCTGTTCTGTTCCGTTACATTCCATGCCATTCCATACCACGCCGTTCCATTCCATTCCATTCCATTCCATTCCATTCCATTCCATTCCATTCCATTCCATTCCATTCCATCCCATCCAATCCCATCCCATTAAACACATCCCATTCCATTTCCACCCCACTCCATCCCATTTCATTTCCATTCCATCTCGCTCCATTCCATTCCTTTCCATTCCATTCCATTCCATTCCATTCCATTCCATTCCATTCCATTCCATTCCATTCCATTCCATTCCATTCCATTCCATTCCATTCCATTCCTATTTTATGCAATTCCATCCTGTTCAATTTCCATTCTTTTCCATTCCATTCCATTCCATGCCATTCCATGCCATTTCTTTCAGTGCCTTTCCGTTCCATTCCATTCCATTCCATTCCATTCCATTCCTTTCCATTCCATTCCATTCCATTCCGTTCCATTCCATTCCATTCCATTCCATGCCATGCCATTTCCATCCCATTCCATTCCAATCCTATTCTATGCAATTCCATCCCATTCCATTCCATTCCATTCCTTTCCATTCCATTCCATTCCATTCCACTCCATTTCATTCCATGACATGCCCTTCCATGCCATTCCATTCCATTCCATTCCATTCCATTCCATTCCATTCCATTCCATTCCATTCCATCCCATCCCATCCCATCCCATTTCCATCCCATTCAATCCCATTTCATTTCCATCCCTTTCCATCCCATTTCATTTCCATTCCATCTCGCTCCATTCCATTCCATGCCATTCCATTCCATTCAATTCCATTCCAGTCCATTCCATTCCATTCCATTAAATCCAATCCCATCCCATCCCGTCCCATCCCATCCCACTTCCTTCCCATTACATCCCATTCCTATCCATTCCATTCCATTCCATTCCATTCCCTTCCATTCCATTCCATTCCATTCCATTCCATTCCATTCCATTCCATTCCATTCCATTCCATTCCACACCTATTCTATGCAATTCCATAGCGTTCCATCTCCATTCCGTTCCATTCCATTTCATGCCATTTCATGCTATTCTATTCAGTGGCTTTCCATTTCATTCCATTCCATTCCATTCCATTCCATTCCATTCCATTCCATTCCATTCCATTCCATTCCATTCCAATCCATTCCATTCCATTCATTTCCATTCCATTTCCATTCCATTCCATTCCATTCCATTCCATTCCATTCCATTCCATTCCATTCCATTCCAGTCCATTCCATTCCATTCCATTCCATTCCATTTACATCCCAATCCAATCCATACCATTCCATTCCATTCCATTCCATTCCATTCCATTCCATTCCATTCCATTCCATTCCATTCCGATTCTATACCATTCAATCCCATTCCATGTCATTCCATTCCATTCCATACCATTCCATTCCATTCCATTCCATTCCATTCCATTCCATTCCATTCCATTCCATTCCATACTACTCCGTTCCATTCCATGCCGTTCCATTCCATGCCGTTCCATTCCATGCCGTTCCATTCCATTCCATTGCATTCCATTCCATTCCATTCCATTCCATTCCATTCCATTCCATTCCATTCCATTCCATTCCATTCCATTCCATTCCATTCCATTCCATTTCATATCATGCCATAAAATTCCATTCCATTTCATATCATGCCATAATATTCCATCCCATTCCTATTCTTTGCCATTCCATTCCATTCCATTCCATTCCATTCCATTCCATTCCATTCCATTCCATCCCATCCCATCCCATCCCATCACACTTCCATCCCACGCCATTCCATTCCATTCCACACCATTCCATTCCATTCCATTCCATTCCATTCCATTCCATTCCATTCCATTCCATTCCATTCCTGTTCTATTCCATCCCATCCCATTCCAATTCCATTCCATTCCATTCCATTCCATTCCATTCCATTCCATTCCATTCCATTCCATTCCATTCCAATCCATTCCATTCCATTCCATGCCATTCCATTCCATTCCATTCCATTCCATTCCATTCCATTCCATGCCATTCCATGCCATTCCATTCCATTCCATTCCATTTCCATGCCATTTCTTCCATTCCATCTTATTCCATTCCATTCCATTCCATTCCATTCCATTCCATGCCATACCATTCCATTCCATTCCATTCCATTCCATTCCATTCCATTCCATTCCATTCCATTCCATTCCATCCCATCCCATCCCATCCCATCCCATCAGAACACATCCCATCCCAATTTCCACCCCACTCCATCCCATTTCCTTTCCATTCTATCTCGCTCCATTCCATTCCATTCCATTCCATTCCATTCCATTCCATTCCATTCCATTCCATTCCATTCCATTCCATTCCATTCCTATTCTATTAAATTCCATCCCGTTCAATTTCCATTCCTATCCATTCCATGCCATTCCATTCCATTCCCTTCCATTCCATTCCATTCCATTCCATTCCATTCCATTCCATTCCATTCCATTCCATTCCATTCCATTCCACACCTATTCTATGCAATTCCATAGCGTTCCATCTCCATTCCGTTCCATTCCATTTCATGCCATTTCATGCTATTCTATTCAGTGCCTTTCCATTTCATTCCATTCCATTCCATTCCATTCCATTCCATTCCATTCCATTCCATTCCATTCCATTCCATTCCATTCCATTCCATTCCAATCCATTCCATTCCATTCATTTCCATTCCATTTCCATTCCATTCCATTCCATTCCATTCCATTCCAGTCCATTCCATTCCATTCCATTCCATTCCATTTACATCCCATTCCAATCCATACCATTCCATTCCATTCCATTCCATTCCATTCCATTCCATTCCATTCCATTCCATTCCATTGCATTCCGATTCTATACCATTCAATCCCATTCCATGTCATTCCATTCCATTCCATACCATTCCATTCCATTCCATTCCATTCCATTCCATTCCATTCCATACTACTCCGTTCCATTCCATGCCGTTCCATTCCATGCCGTTCCATTCCATGCCGTTCCATTCCATTCCATTCCATTCCATTCCATTCCATTCCATTCCATTCCATTCCATTCCATTCCATTCCATTTCATATCATGCCATAAAATTCCATTCCATTTCATATCATGCCATAATATTCCATCCCATTCCTATTCTTTGCCATTCCATTCCATTCCATTCCATTCCATTCCATTCCATTCCATTCCATTCCATTCCATTCCATTCCATCCCATCCCATCCCATCCCATCCCACTTCCATCCCACGCCATTCCATTCCATTCCACACCATCCCATTCCATTCCATTCCATTCCATTCCATTCCATTCCATTCCATTCCATTCCATTCCATTCCATTCCATTCCATTCCATTCCATTCCTGTTCTATTCCATCCCATCCCATTCCAATTCCATTCCATTCCATTCCATTCCATTCCATTCCATTCCATTCCATTCCATTCCATTCCAATCCATTCCATTCCATTCCATGCCATTCCATTCCATTCCATTCCATTCCATTCCATTCCATTCCATTCCATTCCATTCCATGCCATTCCATTCCATTTCCATGCCATTTCTTCCATTCCATCTTATTCCATTCCATTCCATTCCATTCCATTCCATGCCATACCATTCCATTCCATTCCATTCCATTCCATTCCATTCCATTCCATTCCATTCCATTCCATCCCATCCCATCCCATCCCATCAGAACACATCCCATCCCAATTTCCACCCCACTCCATCCCATTTCCTTTCCATTCCATCTCGCTCCATTCCATTCCATTCCATTCCATTCCATTCCATTCCATTCCATTCCATTCCATTCCATTCCATTCCATTCCATTCCTATTCTATTAAATTCCTTCCCGTTCAATTTCCATTCTTTTCCATTCCATTCCATTCCATTCCATTCCATTCCATTCCATTCCATTCCATTCCATTCCATTCCATTCCATTCCATGCCATTCCATTCCATTCCATCCCATTCCATTCCATTCCATCCCATTCCATTCCATGCCATTCCATTCCATGCCATTCCATTCCATTCCATTTCCATCCCATTTCTTCCATTCCATCTTATTCCATTCCATTCCATTCCATTCCATTCCATTCCATGCCATGCCATTCCATTTCATTCCGTTCTGTTCCGTTCCGTTACATTCCATGCCTTTCCATTCCACGCCGTTCCATTCCATTCCATTCCATTCCATTCCATTCCATTAAATCCAATCCCATCCCGTCCCGTCCCATCCCATCCCACTTCCATCCCATTCCATCCTATTCCTATCCATTCCATGCAATTCCATTCCCTTCCATTCCTTTCCATTCCATTCCATTCCATTCCATTCCATTCCATTCCATTCCATTCCATTCCATTCCATTCCATTCCATTCCGTTAAATCCAATCCCATCCCGTCCCGTCCCATCCCATCCCACTTCCATCCCATTCCATCCCATTCCTATCCATTCCATGCCATTCCATTCCAGTCCATTCCATTCCATTCCATTCCATTCCATTCCATTCCATTCCATTCCATTCCATTCCATCCCATCCAATCCCATCCCATTAAACACATCCCATTCCATTTCCACCCCACTCCATCCCATTTCATTTCCATTCCATCTCGCTCCATTCCATTCCATTCCATTCCATTCCATTCCATTCCATTCCATTCCATTCCATTCCATTCCATTCCTATTTTATGCAATTCCATCCCGTTCAATTTCCATTCTTTTCCATTCCATTCCATTCCATGCCATTTCATGCCATTTCTTTCAGTGCCTTTCCGTTCCATTCCATTCCATTCCATTCCTTTCCATTCCATTCCATTCCATTCCGTTCCATTCCATTCCATTCCATTCCATTCCATGCCATGCCATTTCCATCCCATTCCATTCCAATCCTATTCTATGCAATTCCATCCCATTCCATTCCATTCCATTCCTTTCCATTCCATTCCATTCCATTCCACTCCATTTCATTCCATTCCATTCCATTCCATTCCATTCCATTCCATTCCATTCCATTCCATTCCATTCCATGCCATTCCATTCCATTCCATTCCTATTTTATGCAATTCCATCCCGTTCAATTTCCATTCTTTTCCATTCCATTCCATTCCATGCCATTCCATGCCATTTCTTTCAGTGCCTTTCCGTTCCATTCCAATCCATTCCATTCCATTCAATTCCATTCCACTTCCATTCCATTCCATTCCATTCCATTCCATTCCATTCCATTCCATTCCATTTACATCCCATTCCATTCCATTCCATTCTATTCCATTCCATTCCATTCCATTCCATTCCATTCCATTCCATTCCATTCCATTCCATTCCATTCCATTCCGATTCTATACCATTCAATCCCATTCCATGTCATTCCATTCCATTCCATTCCATTCCATTCCATTCCATTCCATTCCATTCCATTCCATTCCATTCCATTCCATACCACTCCGTTCCATTCCATGCCGTTCCATTCCCTGCTGTTCCATTCCATTCCATTCCATTCCGTTCCATTCCATTCCATTCCATTCCATTCCATTCCATTCCATTCCATTCCATTCCATCCCATCCCATCCCATCCCATTTCCATCCCACTCAATCCCATTTCATTTCCATCCCTTTCCATCCCATTTCTTTTCCATCCCATGCCATTCCATTCCATTCCATTCAATTCCATTCCAGTCCATTCCATTCCATTCCATTCCATTAAATCCAATCCCATCCCATCCCGTCCCATCCCATCCCTCTTCCATCCCATTCCATCCCATTCCTATCCATTCCATGCGATTCCATTCCATTCCCTTCCATTCCATTCCATTCCATTCCATTCCATTCCATTCCATTCCATTCCATTCCATTCCATTCCATTCCATTTCCATCCCATTCCATCCCATCCCATCCCATCCCATCCCATCCCATCCCATCCCATCCCATCCCATCCCATCCCATCCCATCCCATCCCATCCCATCCCATCCCATCAGAACACATCCCATCCCAATTTCTACCCCACTCCATCCCATTTCATTTCCATTCCATCTCGCTCCATTCCATTCCATTCCATTCCATTCCATTCCATTCCATTCCATTCCATTCCATTCCATTCCATTCCATTCCATTCCATTCCATGCCTTTCCCATCCACTCAATTCCATTCCATTCCTATACTATGCCATTATATCCTATCCCATTCAATCCCGTCTCATTTCCATTTCATTCCACTCCATTGCATTCCATTTCCATTCCGTTCCATTCCATGCCATGCCATGTCGTTCCAATCCATTCCATTTCCATCCCATTCTTTCCCATTTCATTCCATTCCATTCCATTCCATTCCATTCCATTCCATTCCATTCCATTCCATTCCATTCCATTCCATTCCATCTCATTCCATTCCATTCCGTTCCGTTCCATTCCATTCCATTCCATTCCATTCCATTCCATTCCATTCCATGCCATTCCATTCCTTTCCATTTCCATCCCATTTCTTCCATTCCATCTTATTCCATTCCATTCCATTCCATTCCAAGCCATGCCATTCCATTTCATTCCGTCCTGTTCTGTTCCGTTACATTCCATGCCATTCCATACCACGCCGTTCCATTCCACTCCATTCCATTCCATTCCATTCCATTCCATTCCATTCCATTCCATTCCATTCCATTCCATCCAATCCCATCCCATTAAACACATCCCATTCCATTTCCACCCCACTCCATCCCATTTCATTTCCATTCCATCTCGCTCCCTTCCATTCCATTCCATTCCATTCCATTCCATTCCATTCCATTCCATTCCATTCCATTCCATTCCATTCCATTCCATTCCATTCCATTCCTATTTTATGCAATTCCATCCTGTTCAATTTCCATTCTTTTCCATTCCATTCCATTCCATGCCATTCCATGCCATTTCTTTCAGTGCCTTTCCGTTCCATTCCATTCCATTCCATTCCTTTCCATTCCATTCCATTCCATTCCATTCCGTCCCATTCCATTCCATTCCATTCCATGCCATGCCATTTCCATCCCATTCCATTCCAATCCTATTCTATGCAATTCCATTCCATTCCATTCCATTCCATTCCTTTCCATTCCATTCCATTCCATTCCACTCCATTTCATTCCATGACATGCCCTTCCATGCCATGCCATTCCATTCCATTCCATTCCATTCCATTCCATTCCATTCCATTCCATTCCATTCCATTCCATTCCATTCCATTCCATTCCATCCCATCCCATCCCATCCCATCCCATCCCATCCCATTTCCATCCCATTCAATCCCATTTCATTTCCATCCCTTTCCATCCCATTTCATTTCCATTCCATCTTGCTCCATTCCATTCCATGCCATTCCATTCCATTCAATTCCATTCCAGTCCATTCCATTCCATTCCATTAAATCCAATCCCATCCCATCCCGTCCCATCCCATCCCACTTCCTTCCCATTACATCCCATTCCTATCCATTCCATGCCATTCCATTCCATTCCCTTCCATTCCATTCCATTCCATTCCATTCCATTCCATTCCATTCCATTCCATTCCATTTCATTCCATTCCATTCCATTCCATTCCACACCTATTCTATGCAATTCCATAGCGTTCCATCTCCATTCCGTTCCATTCCATTTCATGCCATTTCATGCTATTCTATTCAGTGCCTTTCCATTTCATTCCATTCCATTTCCATTCCATTCCATTCCATTCCATTCCATTCCAGTCCATTCCATTCCATTCCATTCCATTCCATTTACATCCCATTCCAATCCATACCATTCCATTCCATTCCATTCCATTCCATTCCATTCCATTCCATTCCATTCCGATTCTATACCATTCAATCCCATTCCATGTCATTCCATTCCATTCCATACCATTCCATTCCATTCCATTCCATTCCATTCCATACTACTCCGTTCCATTCCATGCCGTTCCATTCCATGCCGTTCCATTCCATTCCATTCCATTCCATTCCATTCCATTCCATTCCATTCCATTCCATTCCATTCCATTCCATTTCATATCATGCCATAAAATTCCATTCCATTTCATATCATGCCATAATATTCCATCCCATTCGTATTCTTTGCCATTCCATTCCATTCCATTCCATTCCATTCCATTCCATTCCATTCCATTCCATTCCATTCCATTCCATTCCATTCCATCCCATCCCATCCCATCCCATCCCACTTCCATCCCACGCCATTCCATTCCATTCCACACCATTCCATTCCATTCCATTCCATTCCATTCCATTCCATTCCATTCCATTCCATTCCATTCCATTCCATTCCATTCCTGTTCTATTCCATCCCATCCCATTCCAATTCCATTCCATTCCATTCCATTCCATTCCATTCCATTCCATTCCATTCCAATCCATTCCATTCCATTCCATGCCATTCCATTCCATTCCATTCCATTCCATTCCATTCCATTCCATTCCATTCCATGCCATTCCATTCCATTCCATTCCATTTCCATGCCATTTCTTCCATTCCATCTTATTCCATTCCATTCCATTCCATTCCATTCCATGCCATACCATTCCATTCCATTCCATTCCATTCCATTCCATTCCATTCCATTCCATTCCATTCCATCCCATCCCATCCCATCCCATCAGAACACATCCCATCCCAATTTCCGCCCCACTCCATCCCATTTCCTTTCCATTCCATCTCGCTCCATTCCATTCCATTCCATTCCATTCCATTCCATTCCATTCCATTCCATTCCATTCCATTCCATTCCATTCCATTCCATTCCATTCCATTCCATTCCATTCCATTCCATTCCATTCCATTCCATTCCTATTCTATTAAATTCCTTCCCGTTCAATTTCCATTCTTTTCCATTCCATTCCATTCCATTCCATTCCATTCCATTCCATTCCATTCCATTCCATTCCATTCCATCCCATTCCATTCCATTCCATCCCATTCCATTCCATGCCATTCCATTCCATGCCATTCCATTCCATTCCATTTCCATCCCATTTCTTCCATTCCATCTTATTCCATTCCATTCCATTCCATTCCATTCCATTCCATTCCATGCCATGCCATTCCATTTCATTCCGTTCTGTTCCGTTCCGTTACATTCCATGCCTTTCCATTCCACGCCGTTCCATTCCATTCCATTCCATTCCATTCCATTCCATTAAATCCAATCCCATCCCGTCCCGTCCCATCCCATCCCACTTCCATCCCATTCCATCCTATTCCTATCCATTCCATGCAATTCCATTCCCTTCCATTCCTTTCCATTCCATTCCATTCCATTCCATTCCATTCCATTCCATTCCATTCCATTCCATTCCATTCCATTCCATTCCGTTAAATCCAATCCCATCCCGTCCCGTCCCATCCCATCCCACTTCCATCCCATTCCATCCCATTCCTATCCATTCCATGCCATTCCATTCCATTCCATTCCATTCCATTCCATTCCATTCCATTCCATTCCATTCCATTCCATTCCATTCCATCCCATCCAATCCCATCCCATTAAACACATCCCATTCCATTTCCACCCCACTCCATCCCATTTCATTTCCATTCCATCTCGCTCCATTCCATTCCATTCCATTCCATTCCATTCCATTCCATTCCATTCCATTCCATTCCTATTTTATGCAATTCCATCCCGTTCAATTTCCATTCTTTTCCATTCCATTCCATTCCATTCCATTTCATTCCATTCCATTCCATTCCATTCCATTCCATTCCATTCCATTCCATTCCTGTTCTATTCCATCCCATCCCATTCCAATTCAATTCCATTCCATTCCATTCCATTCCATTCCATTCCATTCCATTCCATTCCATTCCATTCCATTCCAATCCATTCCATTCCATTCCATGCCATTCCATTCCATTCCATTCCATTCCATTCCATTCCATGCCATCCCATTTCCATTCCATTCCATTCCATTCCATTCCATTCCATTCCATTCCATTCCATTCCATTCCATTTCCATGCCATTTCTTCCATTCCATCTTATTCCATTCCATTCCATTCCATTCCATTCCATTCCATTCCATGCCATACCATTCCATTCCATTCCATTCCATTCCATTCCATTCCATTCCATTCCATCCCATCCCATCCCATCCCATCCCATCCCATCCCATCCCATCAGAACACATCCCATCCCAATTTCCACCCCACTCCATCCCATTTCCTTTCCATTCCATCTCGCTCCATTCCATTCCATTCCATTCCATTCCATTCCATTCCATTCCATTCCATTCCATTCCATTCCATTCCATTCCTATTCTATTAAATTCCATCCCGTTCAATTTCCATTCTTTTCCATTCCATTCCATTCCATTCCATTCCATTCCATTCCATTCCATTCCATTCCATTCCATTCCATTCCATTAAATCCAATCCCATCCCGTCCCGTCCCATCCCATCCCACTTCCATCCAATTCCATCCCATTCCTATCCATTCCATTCCATTCCATTCCATTCCATTCCATTCCATTACATTCCATTCCATTCCATTCCATTCCAATCCATTCCATCCCATTCAATCCCATTTCATTTCCATCCCTTTCCATCCCATTTCTTTTCCATCCCATGCCATTCCATTCCATTCAATTCCATTCCAGTCCATTTCATTCCATTCCATTGCATTAAATCCAATCCCATCCCATCCCGTCCCATCCCATCCCTCTTCCATCCCATTCCATCCCATTCCTATCCATTCCATGTGATTCCATTCCATTCCCTTCCATTCCATTCCATTCCATTCCATTCCATTCCATTCCATTCCATTCCATTCCATTCCATTCCATTCCATTCCACACCAATTCTATGGAATTCCATCCCGTTCCATCTCCATTCCGTTCCATTCCATTTCATGCCATTTCATGCTATTCCATTCAGTGCCTTTCCATTCCTTTCCATTCCATTCCATTCCATTCCATTCCATTCCATTCCATTCCATTCCATTCCATTCCAATCCATTCCATTCAATTCCATTCCATTCCATTTCCATCCCATTCCATTCCATTCCATTCCATTCCATCCCATCCCATCCCATCCCATCCCATCCCATTTCATCCCATTTCCCCATTTCATTTCCATCCCTTTCCATCCCATTTCTTTTCCATCCCATGCCATTCCATTCCATTCCATTCCATTCCATTCCATTCCATTCCATTCCATTCCATTCCATTAAATCCAATCCCATCCCGTCCCGTCCCATCCCATCCCACTTCCATCCAATTCCATCCCATTCCTATCCATTCCATGCCATTCCTTTCCCTTCCATTCCCTTCCATTCCATTCCATTCCATTCCATTCCATTCCATTCCATTCCATTCCATTCATTCCATTCCATTCCATTCCATTCCATTCCATTCCATTCCATTCCATTCCATTCCATTCCATTCCATTCCGTTCCGTTCCGTTCTGCTCCATTCCATTCCATTCCATTGCATCCCATTCCATTCCATTCCATTCCATTCCGTTCCATTCCATTCCATTCCATTCCATTCCATTCCATTCCATTCCATTTCCATTCCATCCCATTCCATCCCATCCCATCCCATCCCATCCCATCCCATCCCATCCCATCCCATCCCATCCCATCCCATCCCATCCCATCCCATCCCATCCCATCCCATCAGAACACATCCCATCCCAATTTCTACCCCACTCCATCCCATTTCATTTCCATTCCATCTCGCTCCATTCCATTCCATTCCATTCCATTCCATTCCATTCCATTCCATTCCATTCCATTCCATTCCATGCCTTTCCCATCCACTCAATTCCATTCCATTCCTATACTATGCCATTATATCCCATTCAATCCCGTCTCATTTCCATTTCATTCCACTCCATTGCATTCCATTTCCATTCCGTTCCATTCCATGCCATGCCATGTCGTTCCAATCCATTCCATTTCCATCCCATTCTTTCCCATTTCATTCCATTCCATTCCATTCCATTCCATTCCATTCCATTCCATTCCATTCCATTCCATTCCATTCCGTTCCGTTCCATTCCATTCCATTCCATTCCATTCCATTCCATTCCATGCCATTCCATTCCATTCCATTTCCATCCCATTTCTTCCATTCCATCTTATTCCATTCCATTCCATTCCATTCCAAGCCATGCCATTCCATTTCATTCCGTCCTGTTCTGTTCCGTTACATTCCATGCCATTCCATACCACGCCGTTCCATTCCACTCCATTCCATTCCATTCCATTCCATTCCATTCCATTCCATTCCATTCCATTCCATCCAATCCCATCCCATTAAACACATCCCATTCCATTTCCACCCCACTCCATCCCATTTCATTTCCATTCCATCTCGCTCCCTTCCATTCCATTCCATTCCATTCCATTCCATTCCATTCCATTCCATTCCATTCCATTCCATTCCATTCCATTCCATTCCTATTTTATGCAATTCCATCCTGTTCAATTTCCATTCTTTTCCATTCCATTCCATTCCATGCCATTCCATGCCATTTCTTTCAGTGCCTTTCCGTTCCATTCCATTCCATTCCATTCCTTTCCATTCCATTCCATTCCATTCCATTCCGTTCCATTCCATTCCATTCCATTCCATGCCATGCCATTTCCATCCCATTCCATTCCAATCCTATTCTATGCAATTCCATTCCATTCCATTCCATTCCATTCCTTTCCATTCCATTCCATTCCATTCCACTCCATTTCATTCCATGACATGCCCTTCCATGCCATTCCATTCCATTCCATTCCATTCCATTCCATTCCATTCCATTCCATTCCATCCCATCCCATCCCATCCCATCCCATCCCATCCCATCCCATTTCCATCCCATTCAATCCCATTTCATTTCCATCCCTTTCCATCCCATTTCATTTCCATTCCATCTTGCTCCATTCCATTCCATGCCATTCCATTCCATTCAATTCCATTCCAGTCCATTCCATTCCATTCCATTAAATCCAATCCCATCCCATCCCGTCCCATCCCATCCCACTTCCTTCCCATTACATCCCATTCCTATCCATTCCATGCCATTCCATTCCATTCCCTTCCATTCCATTCCATTCCATTCCATTCCATTCCATTCCATTCCATTCCATTCCATTCCATTCCATTCCATTCCATTCCATTCCATTCCATTCCATTCCATTCCATTCCACAACTATTCTATGCAATTCCATAGCGTTCCATCTCCATTCCGTTCCATTCCATTTCATGCCATTTCATGCTATTCTATTCAGTGCCTTTCCATTTCATTCCATTCCATTTCCATTCCATTCCATTCCATTCCATTCCATTCCAGTCCATTCCATTCCATTCCATTCCATTCCATTTACATCCCATTCCAATCCATACCATTCCATTCCATTCCATTCCATTCCATTCCATTCCATTCCATTCCATTCCATTCCATTCCATTCCATTCCGATTCTATACCATTCAATCCCATTCCATGTCATTCCATTCATTCCATACTACTCCGTTCCATTCCATGCCGTTCCATTCCATGCCGTTCCATTCCATGCCGTTCCATTCCATTCCATTCCATTCCATTCCATTCCATTCCATTCCATTCCATTTCATATCATGCCATAAAATTCCATTCCATTTCATATCATGCCATAATATTCCATCCCATTCCTATTCTTTGCCATTCCATTCCATTCCATTCCATTCCATTCCATTCCATTCCATTCCATTCCATTCCATTCCATCCCATCCCATCCCATCCCATCCCATCCCACTTCCATCCCACGCCATTCCAATCCATTCCACACCATTCCATTCCATTCCATTCCATTCCATTCCATTCCATTCCATTCCATTCCATTCCATTCCATTCCATTCCATTCCATTCCTGTTCTATTCCATCCCATCCCATTCCAATTCCATTCCATTCCATTCCATTCCATTCCATTCCATTCCATTCCATTCCATTCCATTCCATTCCAATCCATTCCATTCCATTCCATGCCATTCCATTCCATTCCATTCCATTCCATTCCATTCCATGCCATTCCATGCCATTCCATTCCATTCCATTCCATTTCCATGCCATTTCTTCCATTCCATCTTATTCCATTCCATTCCATTCCATTCCATTCCATGCCATACCATTCCATTCCATTCCATTCCATTCCATTCCATTCCATTCCATTCCATTCCATTCCATCCCATCCCATCCCATCCCATCAGAACACATCCCATCCCAATTTCCACCCCACTCCATCCCATTTCCTTTCCATTCCATCTCGCTCCATTCCATTCCATTCCATTCCATTCCATTCCATTCCATTCCATTCCATTCCATTCCATTCCATTCCATTCCATTCCATTCCTATTCTATTAAAGTCCTTCCCGTTCAATTTCCATTCTTTTCCATTCCATTCCATTCCATTCCATTCCATTCCATTCCATTCCATGCCATTCCATTCCATTCCATCCCATTCCATTCCATCCCATTCCATTCCATTCCATCCCATTCCATTCCATGCCATTCCATTCCATGCCATTCCATTCCATTCCATTTCCATCCCATTTCTTCCATTCCATCTTATTCCATTCCATTCCATTCCATTCCATTCCATTCCATGCCAGCCATTCCATTTCATTCCGTTCTGTTCCGTTCCGTTACATTCCATGCCTTTCCATTCCACGCCGTTCCATTCCATTCCATTCCATTCCATTCCATTCCATTCCATTCCATTCCATTAAATCCAATCCCATCCCGTCCCGTCCCATCCCATCCCCACTTCCATCCCATTCCATCCTATTCCTATCCATTCCATGCAATTCCATTCCCTTCCATTCCTTTCCATTCCATTCCATTCCATTCCATTCCATTCCATTCCATTCCATTCCATTCCATTCCATTCCATTCCATTCCATTAAATCCAATCCCATCCCGTCCCGTCCCATCCCATCCCACTTCCATCCAATTCCATCCCATTCCTATCCATTCCATTCCATTCCATTCCATTCCATTCCATTCCATTCCATTACATTCCATTCCATTCCATTCCATTCCAATCCATTCCATCCCATTCAATCCCATTTCATTTCCATCCCTTTCCATCCCATTTCTTTTCCATCCCATGCCATTCCATTCCATTCAATTCCATTCCAGTCCATTTCATTCCATTCCATTGCATTAAATCCAATCCCATCCCATCCCGTCCCATCCCATCCCTCTTCCATCCCATTCCATCCCATTCCTATCCATTCCATGTGATTCCATTCCATTCCCTTCCATTCCATTCCATTCCATTCCATTCCATTCCATTCCATTCCATTCCATTCCATTCCATTCCATTCCACACCGATTCTATGGAATTCCATCCCGTTCCATCTCCATTCCGTTCCATTCCATTTCATGCCATTTCATGCTATTCCATTCAGTGCCTTTCCATTCCTTTCCATTCCATTCCATTCCATTCCATTCCATTCCATTCCATTCCATTCCATTCCATTCCATTCCATTCCATTCCAATCCATTCCATTCAATTCCATTCCATTCCATTTCCATCCCATTCCATTCCATTCCATTCCATTCCATTCCATCCCATCCCATCCCATCCCATCCCATCCCATTTCATCCCATTTCCCCATTTCATTTCCATCCCTTTCCATCCCATTTCTTTTCCATCCCATGCCATTCCATTCCATTCCATTCCATTCCATTCCATTCCATTCCATTCCATTCCATTCCATTCCATTCCATTCCATTAAATCCAATCCCATCCCGTCCCGTCCCATCCCATCCCACTTCCATCCAATTCCATCCCATTCCTATCCATTCCATGCCATTCCTTTCCCTTCCATTCCCTTCCATTCCATTCCATTCCATTCCATTCCATTCCATTCCATTCCATTCCATTCCATTCCATTCCATTCCATTCCATTCCACTCCATCCATTCCATTCCATTCCATTCCATTCCATTCCATTCCATTCCGTTCCGTTCTGCTCCATTCCATTCCATTCCATTGCATCCCATTCCATTCCATTCCATTCCATTCCGTTCCATTCCATTCCATTCCATTCCATTCCATTCCATTCCATTCCACTCCACTCCATTCAGTTCCGATCTGTTCCGTTCCATTCCATTCGTATTCTATGGTTGTTCAACCCATTCCATCCGATTCCATTTCCATTCCATTCCATTCCATTCCATTCCATTCCATTCCATTCCATTCCATTCCATTCCATTCCACCCCATTCCATTCCATTCCATACCATGCCATTACCTTCCATTACATTCCAATTCTACTGCATTGCATGCCATTCCATGCTATGCCATTCCATGCTATTCCAATCCATTCCATTCCATTCCATTCCATTCCATTCCATTCCATTCCATTCCATTCCATTCCATTCCATTCCATTGCATCCCACTCCATTCCATTCCATTCCATTCCATTCCATTCCATTCCATTCCATTCCATTCCATTCCATTAATACCATTCCATACCATTGCATTCCAATGCATTCCATTCCATTCCGTTCCATGCCACTCCATGCCATTCCATTCCTGTCCATTCCATTCCATTCCATTCCATTCCATTCCATTCCATTCCATTCCATTCGTATTCTAGGCCATTCCATGCAATTCCATGCCATTCCATCCCATTCCATTCCATTCCATTCCATTCCGTTCCATTCCATTCCATTCCATGCCATTCCATTCCATTCCATCCCATTCCATTCCATGCCATTCCATCCCATGCCATTCCCTTCCATTCCATTTCCATCCCATTTCTTCCATTCCATCTTATTCCATTCCATTCCATTCCATTCCATTCCATGCCATGCCATTCCATTTCATTCCGTTCTGTTCCGTTCCGTTACATTCCATGCCTTTCCATTCCACGCCGTTCCATTCCATTCCATTCCATTCCATTCCATTCCATTCCATTCCATTCCATTCCATTCCATTCCATTAAATCCAATCCCATCCCGTCCCGTCCCATCCCATCCCACTTCCATCCCATTCCATCCTATTCCTATCCATTCCATGCAATTCCACTCCCTTCCATTCCTTTCCATTCCATTCCATTCCATTCCATTCCATTCCATTCCATTCCATTCCATTCCATTCCATTCCATTCCGTTAAATCCAATCCCATCCCGTCCCGTCCCATCCCATCCCACTTCCATCCCATTCCATCCCATTCCTATCCATTCCATGCCATTCCATTCCATTCCATTCCATTCCATTCCATTCCATTCCATTCCATCCCATTCCATTCCATCCCATCCCATCCCATCCCATCCCATCCCATCCCATCCCATCCCATCCCATCCCATCCCATCCCATCCCATCCCATCCCATCAGAACACATCCCATCCCAATTTCCACCCCACTCCATCCCATTTCATTTCCATTCCATCTCCCTCCATTCCATTCCATTCCATTCCATTCCATTCCATTCCATTCCATTCCATTCCATTCCATTCCATGCCTTTCCCATCCACTCAATTCCATTCCATTCCTATACTATGCCATTATATCCCATTCAATCCCGTCTCATTTCCATTTCATTCCACTCCATTGAATTCCATTTCCATTCCGTTCCATTCCATGCCATGCCATGTCGTTCCAATCCATTCCATTTCCATCCCATTCTTTCCCATTCCATTCCATTCCATTCCATTCCATTCCATTCCATTCCATTCCATGCCATTCCATTCCATTTCCATCCCATTTCTTCCATTCCATCTTATTCCATTCCATTCCATTCCATTCCAAGCCATGCCATTCCATTTCATTCAGTTCTGTTCTGTTCCGTTACATTCCATGCCATTCCATACCACGCCGTTCCATTCCATTCCATTCCAGTCCATTCCATTCCATTCCATTCCATTCCATTCCATTCCATTCCATTCCATTCCATTCCATTCCATTCCATTCCATCCCATCCAATCCCATCCCATTAAACACATCCCATTCCATTTCCACCCCACTCCATCCCATTTCATTTCCATTCCATCTCGCTCCATTCCATTCCATTCCATTCCATTCCATTCCATTCCATTCCATTCCATTCCATTCCATTCCATTCCATTCCATTCCATTCCTATTTTATGCAATTCCATCCCGTTCAATTTCCATTCTTTTCCATTCCATTCCATTCCATGCCATTCCATGCCATTTCTTTCAGTGCCTTTCCGTTCCATTCCATTCCATTCCATTCCTTTCCATTCCATTCCATTCCATTCCGTTCCATTCCATTCCATTCCATTCCATGCCATGCCATTTCCATCCCATTCCATTCCAATCCTATTCTATGCAATTCCATCCCATTCCATTCCATTCCATTCCTTTCCATTCCATTCCATTCCATTCCACTCCATTTCATTCCATTCCATTCCATTCCATTCCATTCCATTCCATCCCATCCCATCCCATCCCATCCCATCCCATCCCATTTCCATCCCATTCAATCCCATTTCATTTCCATCCCTTTCCATCCCATTTCTTTTCCATCCCATGCCATTCCATTCCATTCAATTCCATTCCAGTCCATTCCATTCCATTCCATTCCATTAAATCCAATCCCATCCCATCCCGTCCCATCCCATCCCACTTCAATCCCATTCCATCCCATTCCTATCCATTCCATGCCATTCCATTCCATTCCCTTCCATTCCATTCCATTCCATTCCATTCCATTCCATTCCATTCCATTCCATTCCATTCCATTCCATTCCATTCCATTCCATTCCATCCCATCCCATCCCATGCCATCCCATCCCATCCCATCAGAACACATCCCATCCCAATTTCCACCCCACTCCATCCCATTTCCTTTCCATTCCATCTCGCTCCATTCCATTCCATTCCATTCCATTCCATTCCATTCCATTCCATTCCATTCCATTCCATTCCATTCCATTCCATTCCATTCCATTCCATTCCATTCCTATTCTATTAAATTCCATCCCGTTCAATTTCCATTCTTTTCCATTCCATTCCATTCCATTCCATTCCATTCCATTCCATTCCATTCCATTCCATTCCATTCCATTCCAATCCAATCCATTCCATCCCATTCAATCCCATTTCATTTCCATCCCTTTCCATCCCATTTCTTTTCCATCCCATGCCATTCCATTCCATTCAATTCCATTCCAGTCCATTTCATTCCATTCCATTGCATTAAATCCAATCCCATCCCATCCCGTCCCATCCCATCCCTCTTCCATCCCATTCCATCCCATTCCTATCCATTCCATGTGATTCCATTCCATTCCATTCCATTCCATTCCATTCCATTCCATTCCATTCCATTCCATTCCATTCCATTCCATTCCACACCAATTCTATGCAATTCCTTCCCGTTCCATCTCCATTCCGTTCCATTCCATTTCATGCCATTTCATGCTATTCCATTCAGTGCCTTTCCATTCCTTTCCATTCCATTCCATTCCATTCCATTCCATTCCATTCCATTCCATTCCATTCCATTCCAATCCATTCCATTCAATTCCATTCCATTCCATTTCCATCCCATTCCATTCCATTCCATTCCATTCCATTCCATTCCATCCCATCCCATCCCATCCCATCCCATCCCATCCCATCCCATCCCATTTCCCCATTTCATTTCCATCCCTTTCCATCCCATTTCTTTTCCATCCCATGCCATTCCATTTCATGCCATTCCATTCCATTCCATTCCATTCCATTGCATTCCATTCCATTCCATTCCAATCCATTCCATTCCATTCCATTCCATTCCATTCCATTCCATGAAATCCAATCCCATCCCGTCCCGTCCCATCCCATCCCACTTCCATCCAATTCCATCCCATTCCTATCCATTCCATTCCATTCCATTCCATTCCATTCCATTCCATTCCATTCCATTCCATTCCATTCCATTCCATTCCAATCCATTCCATCCCATTCAATCCCATTTCATTTCCATCCCTTTCCATCCCATTTCTTTTCCATCCCATGCCATTCCATTCCATTCAATTCCATTCCAGTCCATTTCATTCCATTCCATTGCATTAAATCCAATCCCATCCCATCCCGTCCCATCCCATCCCTCTTCCATCCCATTCCATCCCATTCCTATCCATTCCATGTGATTCCATTCCATTCCCTTCCATTCCATTCCATTCCATTCCATTCCATTCCATTCCATTCCATTCCATTCCATTCCATTCCATTCCACACCGATTCTATGGAATTCCATCCCGTTCCATCTCCATTCCGTTCCATTCCATTTCATGCCATTTCATGCTATTCCATTCAGTGCCTTTCCATTCCTTTCCATTCCATTCCATTCCATTCCATTCCATTCCATTCCATTCCATTCCATTCCATTCCATTCCATTCCATTCCATTCCAATCCATTCCATTCAATTCCATTCCATTCCATTTCCATCCCATTCCATTCCATTCCATTCCATTCCATTCCATTCCATCCCATCCCATCCCATCCCATCCCATCCCATCCCATCCCATCCCATTTCATCCCATTTCCCCATTTCATTTCCATCCCTTTCCATCCCATTTCTTTTCCATCCCATGCCATTCCATTCCATTCCATTCCATTCCATTCCATTCCATTCCATTCCATTCCATTCCATTAAATCCAATCCCATCCCGTCCCGTCCCATCCCATCCCACTTCCATCCAATTCCATCCCATTCCTATCCATTCCATGCCATTCCTTTCCCTTCCACTCCCTTCCATTCCATTCCATTCCATTCCATTCCATTCCATTCCATTCATTCCATTCCATTCATTCCATTCCATTCCATTCCATTCCATTCCATTCCATTCCATTCCATTCCATTCCATTCCATTCCATTCCGTTCCGTTCCATTCCATTCCGTTCCGTTCTGCTCCATTCCATTCCATTCCATTGCATCCCATTCCATTCCATTCCATTCCATTCCGTTCCATTCCATTCCATTCCATTCCATTCCATTCCATTCCATTCCATTCCATTCCACTCCACTCCATTCAGTTCCGATCTGTTCCGTTCCATTCCATTCGTATTCTATGGTTGTTCAACCCATTCCATCCGATTCCATTTCCATTCCATTCCATTCCATCCGATTCCATTTCCATTCCATTCCATTCCATTCCATTCCATTCCATTCCATTCCATTCCATTCCACCCCATTCCATTCCATTCCATACCATGCCATTACCTTCCATTACATTCCAATTCTACTGCATTGCATGCCATTCCATGCTATGCCATTCCATGCTATTCCATTCCATTCCATTCCATTCCATTCCATTCCATTCCATTCCATTCCATTCCATTCCATTCCATTCCATTCCATTCCATTGCATCCCACTCCATTCCATTCCATTCCATTCCATTCCATTCCATTCCATTCCATTCCATTAATACCATTCCATACCATTGCATTCCAATGCATTCCATTCCATTCCGTTCCATGCCACTCCATGCCATTCCATTCCTGTCCATTCCATTCCATTCCATTCCATTCCATTCCATTCCATTCCATTCCATTCCATTCGTATTCTAGGCCATTCCATGCAATTCCATGCCATTCCATCCCATTCCATTCCATTCCATTCCATTCCGTTCCATTCCATTCCATTCCATGCCATTCCATTCCATTCCATCCCATTCCATTCCATGCCATTCCATCCCATGCCATTCCATTCCATTCCATTTCCATCCCATTTCTTCCATTCCATCTTATTCCATTCCATTCCATTCCATTCCATTCCATGCCATGCCATTCCATTTCATTCCGTTCTGTTCCGTTCCGTTACATTCCATGCCTTTCCATTCCACGCCGTTCCATTCCATTCCATTCCATTCCATTCCATTCCATTCCATTCCATTCCATTCCATTCCATTCCATTCCATTCCATTAAATCCAATCCCATCCCGTCCCGTCCCATCCCATCCCACTTCCATCCCATTCCATCCTATTCCTATCCATTCCATGCAATTCCATTCCCTTCCATTCCTTTCCATTCCATTCCATTCCATTCCATTCCATTCCATTCCATTCCATTCCATTCCATTCCATTCCATTCCATTCCATTCCATTCCATTCCATTCCATTCCGTTAAATCCAATCCCATCCCGTCCCGTCCCATCCCATCCCACTTCCATCCCATTCCATCCCATTCCTATCCATTCCATGCCATTCCATTCCATTCCATTCCATTCCATTCCATTCCATTCCATTCCATTCCATTCCATTCCATTCCACACCAATTCTATGCAATTCCATCCCGTTCCATCTCCATTCCGTTCCATTCCATTTCATGCCATTTCATGCTATTCCATTCAGTGCCTTTCCATTCCATTCCATTCCATTCCATTCCATTCCATTCCATTCCATTCCATTCCATTCCATTCCATTCCATTCCATTCCATTCCATTCCATTCCATTCCATTCCATTTCCATTCCATTCCATCCCATCCCATCCCATCCCATCCCATCCCATCCCATCCCATCCCATCCCATCCCATCCCATCCCATCCCATCAGAACACATCCCATCCCAATTTCCACCCCACTCCATCCCATTTCATTTCCATTCCATCTCGCTCCATTCCATTCCATTCCATTCCATTCCATTCCATTCCATTCCATTCCATTCCATTCCATTCCATTCCATTCCATTCCATTCCATGCCTTTCCCATCCACTCAATTCCATTCCATTCCTATACTATGCCATTATATCCCATTCAATCCCGTCTCATTTCCATTTCATTCCACTCCATTGCATTCCATTTCCATTCCGTTCCATTCCATGCCATGCCATGTCATTCCAATCCATTCCATTTCCATCCCATTCTTTCCCATTCCATTCCATTCCATTCCATTCCATTCCATTCCATTCCATTCCATTCCATTCCATTCCATTCCATGCCATTCCATTCCATTTCCATCCCATTTCTTCCATTCCATCTTATTCCATTCCATTCCATTCCATTCCAAGCCATGCCATTCCATTTCATTCAGTTCTGTTCTGTTCCGTTACATTCCATGCCATTCCATACCACGCCGTTCCATTCCATTCCATTCCATTCCATTCCATTCCATTCCATTCCATTCCATTCCATTCCATTCCATTCCATCCCATCCAATCCCACCCCATTAAACACATCCCATTCCATTTCCACCCCACTCCATCCCATTTCATTTCCATTCCATCTCGCTCCATTCCATTCCATTCCATTCCATTCCATTCCATTCCATTCCATTCCTATTTTATGCAATTCCATCCCGTTCAATTTCCATTCTTTTCCATTCCATTCCATTCCATGCCATTCCATGCCATTTCTTTCAGTGCCTTTCCGTTCCATTCCATTCCATTCCATTCCTTTCCATTCCATTCCATTCCATTCCGTTCCATTCCATTCCATTCCATTCCATGCCATGCCATTTCCATCCCATTCCATTCCAATCCTATTCTATGCAATTCCATCCCATTCCATTCCATTCCATTCCTTTCCATTCCATTCCATTCCATTCCACTCCATTTCATTCCATTCCATTCCATTCCATTCCATTCCATTCCATTCCATTCCATTCCATTCCATTCCATTCCATCCCATCCCATCCCATCCCATCCCATCCCATCCCATTTCCATCCCATTCAATCCCATTTCATTTCCATCCCTTTCCATCCCATTTCTTTTCCATCCCATGCCATTCCATTCCATTCAATTCCATTCCAGTCCATTCCATTCCATTCCATTCCATTAAATCCAATCCCATCCCATCCCGTCCCATCCCATCCCACTTCAATCCCATTCCATCCCATTCCTATCCATTCCATGCCATTCCATTCCATTCCCTTCCATTCCATTCCATTCCATTCCATTCCATTCCATTCCATTCCATTCCATTCCATTCCATTCCATTCCAATCCACACCTATTCTATGCAATTCCATTGCGTTCCATCTCCATTCCGTTCCATTCCATTTCATGCCATTTCATGCTATTCTATTCAGTGCCTTTCCATTCCATTCCATTCCATTCCATTCCATTCCATTCCATTCCATTCCATTCCATTCCACTTCCATTCCACTTCCATTCCATTCCATTCCATTCCATTCCATTTACATCCCATTCCATTCCATTCCATTCCATTCCATTCCATTCCATTCCATTCCATTCCATTCCATTCCATTCCATTCCGATTCTATACCATTCAATCCCATTCCATGTCATTCCATTCCATTCCATACCATTCCATTCCATTCCATTCCATTCCATTCCATTCCATTCCATTCCATTCCATTCCATTCCATACCACTCCGTTCCTTTCCATGCCGTTCCATTCCATGCCGTTCCATTCCATTCCATTCCATTCCATTCCATTCCATTCCATTCCATTCCATTCCATTCCATTCCATTCCATGCCATTCTATTCCATTACATTCCATTTCATTCCATTCCATTCCATTCCATTTCATATCATGCATAAAATTCCATGTCATTTCATATCATGCCATAGCATTCCATCCCATTCCTATTCTTTGCCATTCCATTCCATTCCATTTCATTCCATTCATTCCATTCCATTCCATTCCATTCCATTCCATTCCATTCCATTCCAATCCATTCCAATCCATCCCATCCCATCCCATCCCTTCCCACTTCCATCCCACGCCATTCCATTCCATTCCATTCCACGCCATTCCATTCCATTCCATTCCATTCCATTCCATTCCATTCCATTCCATTCCATTCCATTCCATTCCATTCCATTCCATTCCATTCCATTCCATTCCTGTTCTATTCCATCCCATCCCATTCCAATTCCATTCCATTCCATTCCATTCCATCCCAATCCATTCCATTCCATTCCATTCCATGCCATTCCATTCCATTCCATTCCATTCCATTCCATTCCATTCCATTCCATTCCATTCCATTCCATGCCATGCCATTCCATTCCATTCCATTTCCATGCCATTTCTTCCATTCCATCTTATTCCATTCCATTCCATTCCATTCCATTCCATTCCATTCCATTCCATTCCATTCCATTCCATGCCATACCATTCCATTCCATTCAATCCATTCCATTCCATTCCATTCCATTCCATTCCATCCCATCCCATCCCATCAGAACACATCCCATCCCAATTTCCACCCCACTCCATCCCATTTCCTTTCCATTCCATCTCGCTCCATTCCATTCCATTCCATTCCATTCCATTCCATTCCATTCCATTCCATTCCATTCCATTCCATTCCATTCCATTCCATTCCTTTCCATTCCTATTCTATTAAATTCCATCCCGTTCAATTTCCATTCCTTTCCATTCCATTCCATTCCATTCCATTCCATTCCATTCCATGCCATTCCATTCCATTCCATTCCATTCCATTCCATCCCATTTCATTTCCATCCCTTTCCATCCCATTTCTTTTCCATCCCATGCCATTCCATTCCATTCAATTCCATTCCAGTCCATTTCATTCCATTCCATTGCATTAAATCCAATCCCATCCCATCCCGTCCCATCCCATCCCTCTTCCATCCCATTCCATCCCATTCCTATCCATTCCATGTGATTCCATTCCATTCCCTTCCATTCCATTCCATTCCATTCCATTCCATTCCATTCCATTCCATTCCATTCCATTTCCATTCCATTCCATTCCATTCCATTCCACACGGATTCTATGGAATTCCATCCCGTTCCATCTCCATTCCGTTCCATTCCATTTCATGCCATTTCATGCTATTCCATTCAGTGCCTTTCCATTGCATTCCATTCCTTTCCATTCCATTCCATTCCATTCCATTCCATTCCATTCCATTCCATTCCATTCCATTCCAATCCATTCCATTCCATTCCATTCCATTCCATTTCCATCCCATTCCATTCCATTCCATTCCATTCCATTCCATTCCATTCCATTCCATTCCATTCCATTCCATTCCATCCCATCCCATCCCATCCCATCCCATTTCATCCCATTTCCCCATTTCATTTCCATCCCTTTCCATCCCATTTCTTTTCCATCCCATGCCATTCCATTTCATTCCATACCATTCCATTCCATTCCATTCCATTCCATTCCATTCCATTCCATTCCATTCCATTCCATTCCATTCAATTCCATTCCATTCCATTCCATTAAATCCAATCCCATCCCATCCCGTCCCATCCCATCCCACTTCAATCCCATTCCATCCCATTCCTATCCATTCCATGCCATTCCATTCCATTCCCTTCCATTCCATTCCATTCCATTCCATTCCATTCCATTCCATTCCATTCCATTCCATTCCATTCCATTCCATTCCATTCCAATCCACACCTATTCTATGCAATTCCATAGCGTTCCATCTCCATTCCGTTCCATTCCATTTCATGCCATTTCATGCTATTCTATTCAGTGCCTTTCCATTTCATTCCATTCCATTCCATTCCATTCCATTCCATTCCATTCCATTCCATTCCATTCCATTCCAATCCATTCCATTCCATTCAATTCCATTCCATTTCCATCCCATTCCATTCCATTCCATTCCATTCCATTCCATTCCATTCCATTCCATCCCATCCCATCCCATCCCATCCAATCCCATCCCATTTCATCCCATTTCCCCATTTCATTTCCATCCCTTTCCATCCCATTTCTTTTCCATCCCATGCCATTCCATTCCATTCCATTCCATTCCATTCCATTCCATTCCATTCCATTCCATTCCATTCCATTCCATTCCATTCCATTCCGATTCTATACCATTCAATCCCATTCCATGTCATTCCATTCCATTCCATACCATTCCATTCCATTCCCATTCCATTCCATTCCATTCCATTCCATTCCATTCCATTCCATTCCATTCCATACCACTCCGTTCCTTTCCATGCCGTTCCATTCCATGCCGTTCCATTCCATTCCATTCCATTCCATTCCATTCCATTCCATTCCATTCCATTCCATGCCATTCTATTCCATTACATTCCATTTCATTCCATTCCATTCCATTCCATTTCATATCATGCCATAAAATTCCATTCCATTTCATATCATGCCATAACATTCCATCCCATTCCTATTCTTTGCCATTCCATTCCATTCCATTTCATTCCATTCCATTCCATTCCATTCCATTCCATTCCATTCCATTGCAATCCATCCCATCCCATCCCATCCCATCCCATCCCACTTCCATCCCACGCCATTCCATTCCATTCCATTCCACGCCATTCCATTCCATTCCATTCCATTCCATTCCATTCCATTCCATTCCATTCCATTCCATTCCATTCCATTCCATTCCATTCCATTCCTGTTCTATTCCATCCCATCCCATTCCAATTCCATTCCATTCCATTCCATTCCATCCCAATCCATTCCATTCCATTCCATTCCATGCCATTCCATCCCATTCCATTCCATTCCATTCCATTCCATTCCATTCCATTCCATTCCATTCCATTCCATTCCATTCCATTCCATGCCATGCCATTCCATTCCATTCCATTCCATTTCCATGCCATTTCTTCCATTCCATCTTATTCCATTCCATTCCATTCCATTCCATTCCATTCCATTCCATTCCATTCCATTCCATTCCATGCCATACCATTCCATTCCATTCCATTCCATTCCATTCCATTCCATTCCATTCCATTCCATCCCATCCCATCCCATCCCATCCCATCCCATCAGAACACATCCCATCCCAATTTCCACCCCACTCCATCCCATTTCCTTTCCATTCCATCTCGCTCCATTCCATTCCATTCCATTCCATTCCATTCCATTCCATTCCATTCCATTCCATTCCATTCCATTCCATTCCATTCCTTTCCATTCCTATTCTATTAAATTCCATTCCATTCCATTCCATCCCATTTCATTTCCATCCCTTTCCATCCCATTTCTTTTCCATCCCATGCCATTCCATTCCATTCAATTCCATTCCAGTCCATTTCATTCCATTCCATTGCATTAAATCCAATCCCATCCCATCCCGTCCCATCCCATCCCTCTTCCATCCCATTCCATCCCATTCCTATCCATTCCATGTGATTCCATTCCATTCCCTTCCATTCCATTCCATTCCATTCCATTCCATTCCATTCCATTCCATTCCATTCCATTCCACACCGATTCTATGGAATTCCATCCCGTTCCATCTCCATTCCGTTCCATTCCATTTCATGCCATTTCATGCTATTCCATTCAGTGCCTTTCCATTCCATTCCATTCCTTTCCATTCCATTCCATTCCATCCCATTCCATTCCATTCCATTCCATTCCATTCCATTCCAATCCATTCCATTCCATTCCATTCCATTCCATTTCCATCCCATTCCATTCCATTCCATTCCATTCCATTCCATTCCATCCCATCCCATACCATCCCATCCCGTTTCATCCCATTTCCCCATTTCATTTCCATCCCTTTCCATCCCATTTCTTTTCCATCCCATGCCATTCCATTCCATTCCATACCATTCCATTCCATTCCATTCCATTCCATTCCATTCCATTCCATTCCATTCCATTCCATTCCATTCCATTAAATCCAATCCCATCCCGTCCCGTCCCATCCCACTTCCATCCCATTCCATCCCATTCCTATCCATTCCATGCCATTCCATTCCCTTCCATTCCCTTCCATTCCATTCCATTCCATTCCATTCCATTCCATTCCATTCCATTCCATTCCATTCCATTCCATTCCATTCATTCCATTCCATTCCATTCCATTCCGTTCCGTTCTTCTCCATTCCATTCCATTCCATTGCATCCCATTCCATTCCATTCCATTCCGTTCCATTCCTTTCCATTCCATTCCATTCCATTCCATTCCATTCCATTCCATTCCATTCCATTCCATTCCATTCCATTCCACTCCACTCCATTCAGTTCCGATCTGTTCCGTTCCATTCCATTCGTATTCTATGGTTGTTCAACCCATTCCATCCGATTCCATTTCCATTCCATTCCATTCCATCCGATTCCATTTCCATTCCATTCCATTCCATTCCATTCCATTCCATTCCATTCCATTCCATTCCACCCCATTCCATTCCATTCCATACCATGCCTTTACCTTCCATTACATTCCAATTCTACTGCATTGCATGCCATTCCATGCTATGCCATTCCATGCTATGCCATTCCATTCCATTCCATTCCATTCCATTCCATTCCATTCCATTCCATTCCATTCCATTGCATCCCACTCCATTCCATTCCATTCCATTCCATTCCATTCCATTCCATTCCATTCCATTCCATTAATACCATTCCATACCATTGCATTCCAATGCATTCCATTCCATTCCGTTCCATGCCACTCCATGCCATTCCATTCCTGTCCATTCCATTCCATTCCATTCCATTCCATTCCATTCCATTCCATTCCATTCCATTCGTATTCTAGGCCATTCCATGCAATTCCATGCCATTCCATCCCATCCCATTCCATTCCATTCCATTCCATTCCATTCCATTCCATTCCATTCCATTCCATGCCATTCCATTCCATTCCATCCCATTCCATTCCATGCCATTCCATTCCATGCCATTCCATTCCATTCCATTTCCATCCCATTTCTTCCATTACATCTTATTCCATTCCATTCCATGCCATGCCATTCCATTTCATTCCGTTCTGTTCCGTTCCGTTACATTCCATGCCTTTCCATTCCACGCCGTTCCATTCCATTCCATTCCATTCCGTTCCATTCCATTCCTTTCCATTCCATTAAATCCAATCCCATCCCGTCCCATCCCATCCCACTTCCATCCCATTCCATCCTATTCCTATCCATTCCATGCCATTCCATTCCCTTCCATTCCTTTCCATTCCATTCCATTCCATTCCATTCCATTCCATTCCATTCCATTCCATTCCATTCCATTCCATTCCATTCCATTCCATTCCATTCCGTTCCGTTTTGCTCCATTCCATTCCATTCA